>JAJJHQ010010118.1:23477-73273 GCA_021223825.1 Drosophila ironensis | reverse complement strand
AAATATTTTCAAAGGGGATCTATCTATCTATCTATCTATCTATCTATCTATCTATCTATTTATCTATCTATCTATCTATCTATCTATCTATCTATCTATCTATCTATCTATCTATCTATCTATCTATCTATCTATCTATCTATCTATCTATCTATCTATCTATCTATCTATCCATCTATCTATCCATCTATCTATCTGTGTATATATCTATTTCTCTATCTATCTATCTATCTATCTATCTATCTATCTATCTATCTATACATCTATCTATCTATTTCTGAATCACCCAATCTATCTCATTTCAAATTTGAAATTTGAATACATTTTGGAAACGGTTAAGCTATATAATATATGCAACTATCTCATTAGTTTCCCCAATAGGCCTGCTACAATTATTTAATGTGCGAATTGATCCGGATCATTTGATTCGCTGCCAGTGCACACACTTTCTGCAAGTGCAACTGCCAGGCAAGGATTAGACTGCAGCGCGCCTGTGTATCTTGTAGTTTACTGCAATTTCTTATTAATAAGCGCCTTTTATGTGGAGCCGGGCGTTAGTGCCATCCCAGGGGCGACATTAACGTTAATAATAATAAAATGTGTAATTGCAGCGAACGAGAATGATGCAGCTACTGCTGCCACCGCCACCGCCACTGCCACGTCACCTCCTTCGTCACCGTCCGGCCCGTCCGGCTGCAGCTTACGAGGAACCCGTAACCAGTTCTCCAGACATCCCCAGCTCCGTGGATTGCCTCCTGGGCTCCTGCCAGAGGTGTAAATCATTTTCTAATCGCATCCAGCAGATCGCATGCACACGCATCGCACAGATACTTCTTGTGCAAACAGCCAGATACTCGCACTCCCGCCCCCTCTGCATCCCCCGCAAACAGACACACTGCAAACAGTCGGACACTCGAGTGGACTTGACTTTTGTTTTTGGCATTGCATTTACTTTATGTTTACACTGCCGTAGAGCGGCGAGCGGCAAGCGGGGCGCTTTTCCGGCCCCTCTCGATTGCTTCCAAAAAAGACAATATTTTTGCTGTTTCACGAAAGGGGTGGCAAGTGGGTGGCAAGTGGGCGGCCAGTGGGCGGCCAAAAAGTCGAATGCAATCAAAGACCGACCGGAAGCAGAGCCACTTGCCAAGCTGTCGCCGCTGCCAGGGATGGCAAAAGGGCCAACAAAATTTAAATTTAATTTAATCAAGCGAAAACTCATATATTTATACCCGGTACTTTTAGGCCAAAAGGGGATATTCAACTCATGGTAAAAATTAATAGAGAATATAAGAAAAATACAAAATATTCAAGTTCTTGATCAACATCAACACACAAGCTGATCCGTCGAAATACTTCGGATTAATTGTCAGTAAATTGTTTGCTGAATAACAAATATTCTGCTTAGTATGATCGTATATTGCCAACTCTTTTATCCTACTATTCAAGAGTGTTTTTTTAACGGTATGCTAGGTATATTTTTAATTTTCCATATAAATACAGATCCCTGGCATTTAACTTTCTATGGCTTAATTTTGATATAGAGATTAATTTTTGTAATAAGTATTCTCGATGCTCTTTTAAATTGCACTACAAATATTTGATACATTTCCTAAATATTTTGGAAAGCAATTTAGGGATGTTGTAGAATCTTTAATTTGTTCAATATGAAGAGTTGTTGAAAAGTCAATTGGTTCCAATGGAGACTTGATTCTAGGACTTGTCGATTGTTTTGCGGTTCTTTGGCTTCGGCGTTTTCAAATCGAAGTTTCTTGTAAAACCGTGAAATCCCTGAAAATCTGTTGTCCCAGCCCCCTTCCTGCCATTGAATGACTGGGAAAAACTTTGGCGACTTGAAACTTTGCTCGCCCGTCTCGTGGCATTTTGTGTCTTAATTTCTGCATTATCCTGGCAATCTTAATTAAGCTGCCTGTCAGGCCACGCCCACCACCGCCGTCTGCCATTTTCCGCCTCCTGCCTTCATTTCGTTTCGTTTCGTTTCGCTTAGTTTCGTTGTTATTATGCATGTTTTGGGGTGTTTGCTATTTTCCGTTTTCAGTTTTGGCCCCTGCTTCCCAGCGTTTTTAGTCTTTTCTGGCATTTACTGCACAGAGTTTCCGCTTCCGGATCCGGCGGCTGTGTGCCCGTGGCACATTGCGTATCCGCAGGACCACATTTCAGCCATTGCCACTGCCACTTCCATTGCCACTGCCATTGTCGCTGCGGCAAGTCGCGGGTTTATTTTGATTTATTTTCCACGAGACGGTTGCGATGGCAACTTGTAAAACACCCACAAAAAGCCACCTTGAAACTCGCGTTAATTAGAACGTGTGATTCATCATCCGATGCTAAATTCATTCTAAATATCACAAACAATTTGGGGCTCCAAAATAATACAAAGATTTTGGGCAAAGATTTTGGTATTACGAGAAAACAATAATTTTTTTTTTGGGTTTTATCTTTACACAATTAATTGCCTAATTTCACAAGCAATTTATGGTTCAAAAATGTATTTTTTATGTTCAGAAAATTGTAGTTTGGGACAATATTCTAGCATCATATACTATAGAACAGCGGTGGGCAGCCCATAGCTCATTTGGACAATAGTAAAACATTAAAATTGTATACGTTATTTAATGGTTTACATTCCTTTTATTTCTTAATATTACAAACCATTCATAGTTCGGCTTACAAGATTTTTGAGACTAAAATAGCAAAGACTGGACATAAAAACGTTGCGATTAATTGCAAATTTTAGTATAATATTTACAAGCTTTTTTAATGGCTTACATGTTCTTAACACCATCAACTGCTTCCAAATTATTATAATTAGTGGTAACACAGAGTGCTTGATGCTAAGTGCTTTTTGGGCCCACAAAACTTAATTAAAATATGCTCGGAGCCATTAAATTGATATTAAAACAGTTGAGTGGCCTCTAAACAAAATGGCCCACACCTTTTTCCTGGCCACTTTCAAATGATTTAATTCGCCTTTTTTACCTTTTTTCCGTTGCCAGCCGGCAATCAAAGCGATTTCATTAGTTCTAACACTTTTATGGGCCATTTTAGAAATGCAAATCGAAAATCAAGCGCACAAGAGCGCTTACAAATGCAAATACAAACGGAATGCGGAAAAGCCCGCTGGTGTTTGTACTTTTCCCCTCGCATTTTCCTCGTGGAAATTTGGGAATTTGTTTTCTTTGGATTCTTTTTTGTTAGGAGCAAGCAAACAGCGCGCTCTCAACTCGTTTATTTCAATTAACTTTGCTAAATTTATTTATGCATGCGCCTAGCCGTGCATGTGTGTATGTGGGAAACACTGGAAAAAACTTCACATACCAACTGTCTACGAGCACTACCTGATAGCTTTTTGGGCTACTCAAGTTTGTGCAAACCCCATAAAGTACTATTTACGGGCAATTTCTTGATTAAACACTGAAACGATCTTGTCATCTTGTCATCTTGTCCGTTTGTCCGCGTGTCCGCCTGTCCGTCCGTAGGAACATGCAAGTTCGCTTAAATTCACTTTATATCAATATATTATTTTTAAATAGGTACTGCCACCCACTGCTCAGCTATCCAGAGGTTACTGCTACCAGATATTTGTAGTAAAGTTAACCATTATTTTTTGCCGTGCCTTGGGCACATTATTTATTTGCGGGCGTGTGTGCAATGTCAACATGCCCCGTTAACAGGCCCTAATTGTTTTTTGTTTTCTTTTGCCGACTTGCACGGACTTCTTTTTATTTATTTTTGGTGTGTGTGTGTATATGTTTTTTTAACCCTTTAAGGCCGCTTCTGGGGTTTTAATCCTTGACGACGGGGTCATAAAGCGATCGTTGCATCTTAATCCCGGCAACAGAAAAAAAACCTTCTGCGGCGGTTTCATTCACAGAAATAAGCAAAGAGTAGGCAGAAAAAACGTGGGGTCTGTGAAAATTGAATGCCGTCCCCCTGGAGACCATCCTCCTCCGATTTTCCTCGAAAATCGCGGAAAAGCAGACGCCACTGGGATGCGCGTACTACGCGGCTTACAACTGCAATTACAACTTCAGCCGCTGCAACCGCGACACCCGCGCTCCACCTGTTGGCCACCTCCATGGACCGGCTTCGTCCTGTTCCTCCAGCTCCTGTTTTTACATTTTCCTTTCGTTTTTCCAGCCCCCCTTAGCCCACTGCCAGGATGCGAAGCAGAGATGCCAATGTGGCTTTTTCTCTTGAATAGTTTTCCAGAAAACTAACTAGAACCGAATTACTTTTTCAACGTTATTAGATGTTTTCAATGGGACGCATTTTTCGTATCCAAAAATATATTTATGAAGCTATATTGTTATTCTTCAATTTTGTATACTAGTATTTCCTAAGATTTTCGCACTTAGGGGAAATAAACTCAATGTGCTTGAGAAACTTCATATGTTTTTTAAAATAAATACCGGGTATCTAAAGTGGCTTACACTAGCTGACATCCAAAGTCAATCTTCTAGCTATTATTTCATTTAATATTCATTTAATTGGATAGTTATCCTTTGGACATCGGTTGAGGGCTGATTAATAGGAAACTGTGTGTAAAATGTTAGTGAACATGGCTTTTAAACTGAGTACCGGGTATTTACCGAGATCAATAAAATTTTCTTTAATATTCGTTTAATTATATTCTTATTCCTTGGAAATTGGGTGAGCGCTGTTTTAAGGAAACTGTGAATGAAATTCTGAAATATGGTATCTATAGGCCCCTACACTAGCTAACACCGAAAATTAATTATTTCAACTACTATTATTTATTCAATATGCTGTTAATTAGATAAGTATCCCTTGAAAATCGGACTAGAGCTGGTTAATGGGGACCTGGGAGACTTCAACACTGATGCGAATTAACAATGAGCCGGCAACGATGTTAACTGAAAAATGCTTTTCGCTTTTGTTGAACTGTGGCTGAATGCCGTGGATTCGGGAATGGGAATGGGCATGGGCATGGGCATGAGCACGGGCTCTGGGTTTGGGTTTGGGTTTCGGTTTACAGATGGAGTCTGTGGGCTGTGGTTAGTGCTCCCAGCCCGACCGGGATCCTGTCAGTCCTGACGGCCCGACATCCTGCCACCCAGGGTGCAGTGAACCCGCCGCTAAGTATGCAACACAAGACTGAAGTTTAATTGGAAGCAAAATCCATCGAAACATTCCTGTGGCAGTCGAAACAATTTTCCACCGTTCGCTTTCTCTAGCAGATATTTCTTTATTGCTTTTCGTGCTTTTCGCATATACATATATATGTAGGTAATGCTGGTAAAAGTTGCACTGTATAAGTGCGCTCGGAGGGGGAAAAACTAAGCGGATCAAACAAAATAAGAGTTCGAAATTCATTTAATCGAAGCAGTGCTTTATCATGGAATTTGGGTATTTTTCGATTATTTATTATTAGTAAAAAAAAAAAAAAGCTTCCGAGTTTCAACCGGATTTTAAACTACTGTACTTGTAATTCCAAATTGTTAGCCTATATTTTTTAAATGTCCTTCGCGTAGTTATCGATTAATCGATTAGGGCATGTACTGAGAGTGATCAGAGGTGGTCCAGGGATGCTTTGTATTATTTGCAAAGCTGTGATCGGGCACCACTTTCGGATTTCGATACAGATTTTTAGCAAAGTTGGTGTAATCCTGCAAGAGAAGCGTATTATATTAGCTATTTTATTTATCAAATATTTGATTTCTACTCTCACCTTTTCGTTTCTTCGATTAACTGGACCTGGGCCCCCATTTGATGCCTCCATAGCGGGTTTTACCTGTACCACCGCCGATGTTGCAACCACTTGTGGTCTCGAGTGCGACCGTAGACTTAGCTTCAAGTCAATGGCAGGCGGTGGCTCGCGTTGAATCCGCTCCTCGATCTCATAGAGCTCTTGCTATAAAGTCAAAGAAAATACATATATATTATTTTTTTAAATTTCGGTGCCGGAACATTACCCTATTTTTGTAGACCATGCAGCAGGCACGCAGTGTAAAGTAGTATATAATTTCCACGCCCGAGAGCAGTGAGAAGCCAAGAAAAAGACTAGCAATGCCGCCAAAGGACACCAGCAAGTCCACCCAACCGAACAGGACCTCGCGCTTGTAGCGAATAATCGGCCAGGTGAGGAATTCTACCAACACTCCTGTGGCCTCCGGGCGGTCCACTCTAAAAGATAAAAACCATTAGGGGAATAGTTAGTAACTAGCAGCTTCTCCAAACTTTCTTTATCCCAAGAACCCCAGGGCTTCGGATACGAAGATACAGAGAAGTTTTCCAAAGCCCATTGAAATAATAAATCTTTAAATTAAGTGTCTTATATGAGTATCAGACTTAATAAACTTCACACATTCACATAGGCTGAATTGGAATATTAAGACCCCCTTCAATTGGGTAAGCTGGTATAGATTGTTTAATGGATTTTCCATAAACATACATTTTGATGAGCTTGTCGATGTTGAAGACCGTCTTCGAGCAGCTTAGCTCGCATTGCAGGCAGTCCTTGATGTTGGTTATGTTCGCCTTGAACTCGTCCAGGCAATCGAAATCCTTGAGCATGCACATGGGAACATTTGCTGCCAAAATAATCGCCAAAGTTAGGTGTTCTTCCTCGTAGATATCCATTAAAAACCTCACCTATTGGCTTGTAGAACGGTGGATTGCACTTGCACAGCTTGATGGCCTTGTTCATGCGACACTGTTTCATGCAGGAGGAGAAGGTGTAGGCATCCGGAAAGTAGTTCAGCTTAACCTCGTCGCTGAAGATGCACTTCCTCTGGCCAATTGACAGCTGCCGGGCGTCGTCGGTGGTGTAGGTGTTCTTCTTGGAGATCCTCACCTCGACCAGATGGCTTTCGGACCAATCGATCTGGGCATTGAAGTCGGAGCCAAAGTATTCCTCGTTCGAAAATATAAAGATCTGGCAAAGGAGGGGATCAACATTATTTAGGGATCAGGCCAACTACAAATTTCACATGAAAGTAATAGAAGTTTTCAAAGCTTATCCTAAGTAACTTCCACGTTCGTAAACTCACCCTCGAAGTGCTGTTGGGCACAAAGAAAAGAGCCCACTTCTTGTCCGTTTCGTAAAGATCATGAGGAGCTCCTGTCCGGATACTTAGACAATGAAATAACCGAATTTTTATAAATATTATAGAAAATTAACTAAACATAACTCACTCCTCGGTTGCCGTGGACTTGAAGCGCGAGTTGAAGGCGTAGCAGAAGCCGTGCTCCGTGTAAATGGGCTCGAAGTGATCGCAGCATTGGATCTCCTCGTCCCGGTACTTGCAGGACACGAAGGTGCTCTCGCAACTGATGTGCGCCATGAAGGCCCACTGCCTGATGGTGTTCTCCTCCAATTGGTCCGCGGGTATCGCGGTCTGGGCCAGCAGCTTGGCATCCCGAATCGTGTCGAAGCTCAAGGAGGTGAGTAGTTCCAAAAACGGGGTATACAGCTGCGCCTGTCCCTCGTCATAGTTTCTACATAAAACGGGAATAACATATAATTATTTAAAATCTACAATAGATGTTAAGGTAACTCTACACCAACAAGGATCGTAACAGAAGGGTTTCATAGAATACCTGTTAAACTAAGTATTTTCATGTTACAGTGCAGTGCACCCCCACTGACACATTACAATCGCACTAAAATACATTGTAATTACCAATGCCAATTATCAATGCCACAACCATACATAAATATATATAGATAGTAGGCATATTCTCACCACAAATACACTAAGAATAATATGCATACTATATTCATTCTTATATTTTAAATTACTATATTTTAATTTTGGAAAAGGTATAACCCTCCTTATGTAACTTCAATCATAATATTGTCTTATGTTTTTTTTTTTTGTAATTTATAATTTATTTATTAGAAGGCATACGAGGCCCTACGCCCTTTGTGTTCCTATTGTCTATAATGTTGCCCGCATGGGCGCGCCGGCTACCTAATGTGGTTAGCTTTAACATAAGCTAAAAACCAAGTTACTAGCGTCTGGTTACTGAGCGATAAATAAGATCCCTTGGATGTCTTCTCAGAAGCTGCCAAACGATTCCGATGCCGTTGCAGTCTTTCGTTGTACCGGCTGGAGTGGTAATTTATCTGCGCGGTTATCTATGCTCACAGTTATCTTGCATACAGTTAGAGCGGTATGTGACAGAAACGTCAGACAGTACAGCAATGGGCCAAGAACACTTCACTGTGGAACGCCAGCCCCTACTGCATATTGCCTCGATGTGGCGGAATGGGAGCGGACAGCAAATTTCCTACCCTCCAAATACGACCTAAGGAGTCCAAAATAGGGTGTGGTCAAAGTTTCCTAAATCTTGACCAGAAATTCAGTATACCAAACCCAGTCTAACGCTTCTCGAATGTCCAGAAAGAGGGCACTACAATATGTCGAAGACCTCGGTCGTCCAATTGATGTCACCAAGGGCTGTTGGAACCACTGCTGTCGCAACTTGCACTTTTTCTGCGGTTACAGGAATTACCGGGAAGTGCACTAAGCTCAATTTTATTAATATTGCTGCTCCTCCTTTGACATTACCCATACTGGGGTTATTCGCAGGTTAGGCCTCATAGCCATACAGTTTCGGCGCTCTTTTCCCGCGGCAGTGTCTCTCTGAGCAGAACGTCAAATACACATACAGGAACTGGGGGAACAACGACACTAAATTCCACAGAGTAGGACTATTTTCAATTTGAAAAAAATTTTTGGTAACAACCCGCCAACAGAAACGAATAAAATCCCACAAAAAAAAAAACCATCCAAAAGGAAAAATGGTTATAAAAATCACACTTCACTCACTAGCCACAAGAAGTTTTGAAATCCATAGAATTGGCCGAAGAACAGCCGAACGACGAACCTGGTGGCCGGACACCCACCTGCATTGAAGGCCGGCGGCATGAGGATCGTACACCACAAGGCGCCGGTCGCAGAGGACTGCACTGGCCTGACTCAACCCATTAGCGTGAACTCGGCTTCGGTGAGCAGCGCCCCCGTCAGGGGCAACACGGACTTTACGCCCGCCTCCGCTCAGGTGGCCCACTCGCCGAAACCACCTGTGGCCGTGCAGAAGAAGCCCCAGATCCACATTCAGCTGCCGCGCAAGTGATGGACAGGAAGGTGGTCCATGCCCGGGTCCATTAACCTATTACCTATTGCAGCTAATGAACTCTTGAAACCTTGATCTTTTGTTGAAACTCTCGAAGTACTAAATGGTATTCAAGTGGCCTCCTTAAGCTAATAACTACTTTACTTTGACATTGCATTCCAAATGAATTTCTTTGCATTTTTGACTAAAAAAAAAGCAACAAATATCATAAAAATAGGTAGGGGACAGACGAATTTGAAGAATCATTGGAATCGAAGTTTAAAAAATAAATATAAATATAAATATAAATTTAATTTGTATTTTAAAAATAAACAATAAACAAAATATTTTGCGAGGTAGGAGACAGAAACTTTTGCAGACCCACTTAGAATCGAAGTTTAAAAAAAATATATAAATTTAGGTAAAAAAAATTGTAAAGATAAACAATAAAGAAAATGTTTTGCGAGGTCGGAGACAGAAACTTTTGCAGACCCACTTCGAATCGAAGCTAAAAAAGTAAATATAAATTAAAGTAAAATAGATGTATTTTAAATATATACAATAAACAAACTATTTTGCGATTGGTGCAACCAGCTAATGGGAACAATTAAATACCATAATATTTATAAGAAAAATTTACAAAAAAAACAGTTGCTGAGAACAAACGTCTAGAATCGGCTGCCGTCTAAGCAATCACCATATTCCCGTCTTACAAAAACTAGTTGCGAATTGCAAGCAAGCAAGTGGGGCAATACGCGTAGTGTGACCAGAGTATAAGCTAAAAATCCTTCTTTTGGCATATTTAACGTTATTTTTAAATTATTTAATTGCAAATGAGAAATTCACTGGGCAAAATCTCGAATTTCCTATTGGGTTCGCCTGCGCTTTTGCGATTTCCGGCTCCAATTTCCAATTTAGGTACTTAGTACTATTTTTATTGTCAACCATTCTCTCGTTTATATATTTCAACACCCAATTACATGCATAGCACTATACATACGAGTATAGATGTTTGACGTCAGCCAAGACAGAAGCGGCTGGAATTACCCTAGGCCCCATAATTATTTTGACGAAAGACGATGCAAATTTTTATGCCATTTTTTAATGGTTTAATATGAAGCAATAAATTTTTTTTTCGTTTAACTAAGTGCTATTACTAACCTCAAAAAAATGAATTAAACGTTTTGTCATATGAACTTGAAAAAATATAAGCTAAAGTAATTTTCTTGTGGTGGCATAAGTATTTTGACTTTAGTAGAGTAAGACTGGAAATTAGTAGACTGGATTTTAGACCTACACCTTCTACCAACATACTTGTGTACCAAGCAAAACCATCCCAGGTAAAACTCACGCCATGAACTTGTAACACGCCGCGTAGAAATTGATATTATCTTTTATCCCTGAAGAGACCTACTCACCACATGGACTTGTAAAATTCTGCGTAGGATTTGAAATAAGAGGAGAACGTTAAACCAACATAGTACCAAGCAATATCATTAGATTTGAAAGGACCTAATCACACCATTAACTTGTAGACCGCTGCGGGACCATTAACTTGTAGACCGCCGGGTTTAACTTGATATTACAGTTTAATCTTTTTCTACAAAACCCCTAACAATACCATTAACTCTTGAAGGGCCTACTCACGCGATGGATTTGTAGACCGCCGCGTAGGACTTGTCGTGGTCGAAAGCCGCCTCCGGACAGACGACCGTGGTGGGGAACACGACGTTCTGGTTGTGAAAGTCCGTGTCCAGGCCGGTGATGGTGGGGTTCGTCTGGAACTTCTCCCAGAGGCTCATGATGATCACCAGCGCGGTGACCGCGCCGATCGAGGTGAAGCAGAACCACATAAACTTCTCGCCGATGGGGCGACCCGTTTCGGCGATGTAACGGACGCCATGGAGGGTTGAGTTCTGGAAGAACTCCTTTGTCTGGTAGATGAGGCTGCGCCGGAAAATGACCAGGGTCTCGAGGGCGCGCTGCTGCCGGGACTGAGGTGCCTTGGTCGGCTGCCGGGTCTGGTGGTGGTGTTTCTCTTGCGGCATTTCCGTTTCAGGAACATTGCTCGCCCAGGGAATCGAAATCGAACTGCGGAGCTTGGATTCCGCGGAATCCCCGACAAAGGCCCCGTTTCAGCGTTCAAACTGAGACTGAATCGCCGGAAAATCGGGAATCGATGTCCGGCGGTCATTAGCGGGTCATTGGGTGGTCGGAGCTGAAAGCTTTTCATTGTTTATGCATTCCAGCTTGCATGCCGTGATTGTGCCCCAAATTTGGGGCAGTTAACGTGGCCTATCTAGATTCGTTTCGTGCATCTACACGAAATGCTAAGCGGTACTCAGTGCTAGCAAATGTTTCTAAAAGGTAAATCGGGTATAGGAATATAACATTGTTTTACTCTCCTTCATTGCATCGACCCAACAGTTTCAATAAAATATTCGGACGATATTTTAGAATTGTTTATGAATCTAGACCCAATTCCCTGTCTTATATCAGGTAATAGCAAATTCAATTATTTAGTTTTATTATGAAATCTAAAAATCTAAAAATTGTAGAACTAAAGTTCGTACCCAATTCAAAGGCCTGCAGGGCATTCGTTTTGTCCCCTTCAGGACCTACCCGATTCAACCCAAATCGAATGACAAATATTCGGGACAGATTAGGGCCATGGATTTGGGGAAAAGTGCCGTTTCGAGCATTTGCGCGAATGCAGCTGTCCTGGATTGAGATTGAAATATATTGCCGCACGGATGGATTGTTGGTCGAATGGATGGTTAATTGGTCGTGGCTGTCTGAACAGCTTCCGGCGCCGCCTTCGAGCAGTTCCAAAATCTTGAATAAAAATCCAAAAATCTCCGAAAATCGCCGGCCACTCAGCGACTTATTTATATATTCTTTTTTCCAAAGGGACTTCACAAGTTTTGTGTGAACTTCTGACACGACCCAGACTCTACCCAGCTCCTTTTCTCTCCTTCCCTCCTCTGTGAAGTGTTCTCAAGTTTCACACAAAAAATAATGCAAAAATGAAGCAGCAGTTTCGGATTTTCGCTTCGATTTCTTTAGGTTTCTGGTTGTTTTTTGGGTTTTCGGTAAACAAAAGAACTGCCGAATTGAGCTGACCCTGATGGCGGTGACCAGATAAGTGAGGCAACTGGCGCCAGTCGGCCGCAGGACCCCCCCAACTTGCAAGAGCTTAAAGCACAAAGATGCGAGCATAAATTAATGCAACCCCAAGGATCCAAAGGGCTGCACCTGCGTCAGCCTTTGAGAGTGAATGCTAAAAAGTAGGGGGCAACATCTCTAGGATAAATAGGCTTGCAATGCGACCCAGTTTTATGGAGGGTGTCCCCCCAGGACCCCCTTCCGATCCGCCAAGCCCTCCAATTTGTTTCGCTGTTTTTTATGGGATGCCTTGCTTGTGTGCCTTTGGCTCGTTTCGGTTTCGGTTCCTTATCAGCGATCATTTGTCAAAGCCCTGCCATTGAAAAGTTGCCCGACCGCTGAGCGAAACGGCAATTGCAACAAATTTGTTGGACCCCTTCGGGCCCCCTTGCTGCTCGTTGACAAAAAGCAGAAAAACCACAAAAAGTGCATAAAAAACGAGCTGGCTCGGGATGCCACAGCGACCTGGAAATGCTCTCATAGATGGTTAAAAAAATCAAAAATATTCCACAACTTTGAATTCAATTGTGTTCGAAACTAGTCAACAAGAATTTCAAATGATTATGCTTGCCACAAGGCTACCGCAAAAAGGATTTCGTTTGGCTTGCTACTTTCTTTAGTTTATCTTCTTTATTTTTGTCTTTTTTACATATCTTCTTTATTATTATTATTATAAAGCTATAAGCCATTTAAAATCAAAATCAGTTGTACACAAGATTCCAAGGTACAGAAAGCTTTTGAAACACTCTTTCGAAATATTTTTAAATTCCTGTATTTTGTTCGCTTTGATACAAACTTTGCCTATAAGAAGGTTAAAGAAACACTTTTTATCCAGTTTTATTCAGCCATTTATTTATAGTTTTAATTTTTTATTTAAAATTAAAGGAATTTATTTAAATAAAAAAATGTGTACCGTGACCCATTGTAAAATGCAAACTTTATCATTTGCAAACCTTATTCAAATGATTTATGCTGTTTCCGGTTCAATGTCAAATTCTAAAAACACTCTAGCAGTGTTATTTTTTGGTCCATGCATATGGTTCGCTAGCCCACCAACTTTTCTTATAAATAAGGCCAATACACCGGAGCTGGACAGTCGGTTATAGCCGCAGAAATCCAAGATCTCAGATCGGTGGATGCCGAGAACTCTCATAAATAAGAAATTGAGAGTAAACGAGACTCCTCTGCCGGTCGTACATAATCGTACAGGCTTCGATAAAAGTTTTTTGCTCGCCATTCAATTTGTTTTATTTTTGTGCAGTTTTTTGTTGCTCCAGCGGTTTCAGTTTCTCGTTTTGCATCGCAGGCACCATCGGAGCTCCAAGATCGATCGACGGCCAAGAATGTGCTCCTCTTCCCATTCCGCTCATCCGGGTGTCCGCTTTGTCCGCTTGGTTGTCCGTTTTGTCCGCCTGTATTCCTGTGTGATTAATGGTAATTGCTTTTATGGCTTTTACGTCGCCGTCCTGCCTGCTACAATTTGTTGCGCTAATTTCACTTTTAGTCGCCCTGATTTCCCACTCTCTCGCTAAAAATCAAATGGAAAGTTTCTCGGAAAAGTTCTCGTTCGCTAACAAATTGGTGGCATACCCAGCAATGCGACCCAATAGCCGGTATATTAAAACTCTGTTTCATTTAAAATTAGTAGAAAAAAAAAATTATTAATTTATTTTAAAGATTCCAAGATTCTCTCATCCTTTCTTTTTACAATTTTCACATTTTTTCTTTCTAATTTATCCAATATCTTATCTTATCCTATATCTCTAATTCTTTTGCGATTTGAGACTTAGGAGTCACCGTCTGAGGCTCCAGAGTACCCGCAACCGAAGCTATCGCGGCCCACTGTGACCGGACTGGAAATTTCCGCATCTTGGAGGCGTACCTCGCGGTACTTGGTAAACAGACCGCGCACCTTGTTCGGTGGCGTTTGGAATGGTCCAAGTCTCACCGGCGGCACCACCGCATTCAGCTTGGGTGTCGCGAATAAGCACTTCGGCGGCATCATGTGGTTTATGACGCCACTGTTCTCCTTGTTGGGCGTCCCACCGCCTGATCCTCCTCCACCGGAACCACCAGTACTCCAGTCAAACTTGTGGGTCTTGCGCACGTTCTTTGGCGAGGGGAAGCTGCAAAAGCACATGTTTAGATATGCCACATGTTTAGATACTTCAGGTTGCAGCAAATTTATGTTGGGACTTACAGATCCATTTCGGCCGCAGAGAAACTTTCCAACGCAGTTTTCCACGCATAAATATACGGGAGCGCCTCCTTGTCCACGTCCACATGGAAAATGGCATTCAGAACATCCAAATCTCGCTTAGTTGGTTCCTTGCTGTGAGTTTCAATCAAAAAAAGGAAATCTTTAGTTCGATTACATTAAGTGGACCAATTGATACAATCAAACAAAAGGCATTAAATGGTAACTAGACAAAAAAACCAATTATGATATATAATTTCCCGGGATATTGTGACACAACAGATATTATGATATATAATTTCCCGGGATATTGTGACACAACAGATATGTCTGCAACCTATTTCACGAAATAAGCAAGAATTTTAATGTAGTTTTAGTGGAAAAACAACGGAGAAGCGCACAAGCGTGCAAACGGACAAACTTATTTTAGCCCTCCTTCTTGACTCTGCCTTTATGACACAAGTGATCTTTATGTTTCTAATAATGCTATATAATTTGCCCTGATATTGTGACACAACATATAGTCTGCAACTTTTTCCACGAAATAAGCAAGAATTTTAATGTAGTTTCAGTGGAAAAACAACGAACAAGCGGACAAACGGACAAGCTTATTTTAGCCCTCATATCTGATTCTGGCTTTATGACAAGAGATCTTTATGTTTCTAATACTCACCCGAAAATAAAAAGCTCATAAGCCGGCTCCATATTGGCGGATATGTGCGGCGATAGGCTCTCCGGCGGTGTCTTGAAAGTCTCGCCATCTTCGCTGCTGCTCGAAACCAGGCCTTCGTCGATGCAGTCAAACTGAAGGACAAAACAAGCATGTAATAGTGAAGAGCTTGGCTTGGAGCAAGCTGCGCTTGTGGCCTGCACTTACAAAGCTATCGTCGCTCTCGTCCTCATCGTCGTCGTCACTGCACGTGCTGGTCCGACGCCAGTTTGAAGATTTATCCAATTTTCTTATGGGCTTCACCACAGACACACGCGGCGATCCGCCGGATGCAGAATTAATGGAGGCCGCCTTGGCAGCGGCAGCGCGCATCGATTCGGTGCGCTTGCGGCGGCTGGTCTTCCGGCTGAGATTCGCGTCCCAAAGGCAGGCGCAGCTCGGCTGCGATTCCCAGGCGGCGGAGCACTGCTCCTCGGTCTTTAGGGCCTCCGGCAGTAGTTCGTCAGCGGCTGTGGCGGGCGCCGCTTCGAGCATTTGCAGCAGGCTGCCGCAGACGCAGCCCAGGTGCTGTTCCCTCCCCCTATCATCGGGCAACAGCTGACGCAACTTGCGCAGCATCTGGAGCAACTGCACCCGCATCGCCACACTCATCTCCTGCGAGTGGGCCACATAGCTGGCCACCAGCTTTGCGATGCGCGAGTGCACCTTTCCGAAGTCAACAGTAATGAAGCGAGGATCGTCCTGAAAGGAGACACACAATGCATGTAGTTCGGCAATGCGGCAATGCGGCAACGCAGCAGCCTCCATCAGACTTACCTTAAAGCTGACTATCAGCGATTTCAGTCTTTTGAGCTCGCAGAGCAGCGTGTCGTTGATGGACACCATGTTGCCGATGTTGTTGATCAGGGTCTTGGTGATCCGCTTGGCGAAGACCTGCAGCGACTTCTCCACACAGGTGTACGGTGTCATGACGCCGCTGGGGGAGCTGGCAGCTTCCGCCGCGGATTTCCGCTGCTCGTTGCTGGACACAACCAAATTATCCAGGGCGTGCTGCAGCTGGGAAAAGTTCCAGGCCAAGGTCGATTTCCCCGTCAGCTCCGCCTTCTCCGCGAAATACGCCTCCAGGCGCGCTAAGCCAACGGGCGTGGATATGTCCACAAATGCGTCGAGGAAATCCCAAAACTCACGCCACTCCAGCTGCTCCTGGCGCGCCAGCTGCCGGCCCACAACCTCCAGCCCCTTCTCGATGTCCGAGTTCTTGATGTGACGCTCGCGGAAGCTGTCGTTCAGGCACCCCGATACATTCAGGCCACTCACATTCAGGCTCACATCGGACGCCCCTACGACCGAGTCGTCGATGCTGCTGCCCCGATAGTTCATGAACATATCGGACCGCATCAGGCGTACCGGAGTGATGGGCAATCCCAGCGAGGCTACCCGCTTGATGTTGTTGTTGTTGTTATTGTTCTCGCACTCGTTTCCACTGCCGTTGCTGAGGAGCTGGTTCGGCTGTTGTTGCGAGCAATCCAGGGGGCTGAAGAGCACCCGCCGGAAGAGGGGCGTGGAGTTAAACAATTGGTCGTCGCCGCTGCGGTTGAAGATCGACTTGCTGGGCGTCTGCTTGACCGGCGAACTGAACGGCGAGTTAGCCATCGGGGACATCGCATTGGCGCCGACGCGCGGCGGCGTCTTCCAGCGGCGGTAGAAGTTCATCGCCTTCTCCCGGGGCATCGGTCCGGCCAGGGCGCTGATCTGCAGGTCCACGCTTAGGCCCTCGCATTCGTCCGTGCGCGATTGCAAATTCTGTGGAAATTTCGGGCGAGAACCGTCAGTTTCGAGAGCTATTTAGGGAGATATTCCTAGAGGCTTACCCCAGCTTTTAGGTGCTAAAAGGAATAACTAGAAGTTATTGCCAACCAGGATTAAATTAAGAAATCAATTGAAAATGCGACTGCAAATTCAGCGGAGGCAGAACTTCAATTTCGGAGGCTATCAACGAGTTCGATGTATCGAATCAAGAAACAAGTACTTGGAACTTAATGAATACGCCCGAATCTATCAAGTAGCGAGACCTCTACAATGAACGAGTCAGGTATCGAATCAAGAAACAAGTACTTGGAACTTAATGAATACGCCCGAATTCGATGGAAAAGAGTATTGCCAACGACGATTAAATAATGAAGGCAGAATATCAATATCGGAGGCTATCAACGAGTTCAATGAGGATGAACTAGAAGTTATTTAGCCTAGCATCTATCAAGTAACGAGACCTCTACTATGAACGAGTCAGGTATCAGATGGGGATCCAGAAACAAGTACTTGGAACTTAATAAAAACACCCGAATTCGATGGAAGAGTATTGCCAACGACGGATGGAGGCAGAACATCAATTTCGGAGGCTATCAACAAGTTCTAAGAGGATTAACTAGAAGTTCTGTAGCAGCGCTTCTACCAAGTAACCAGACTTCTACAATGGTCAGGTATCGCATGGGGATCAAGAAACAAGTACTTGGAACTCAATGAATAAAGCCGAGTTCTATAGATAAACAGGATCAACAAGTCTCTTAGCATAGCCACTTGTCAAATGGGAAGTATGGAGAGCAGTCAAGACAGAAGTACTTGGAAATGACTTAGAGACTGTCATTGGCAACCTGAATTGGATTAAAACCGCGGATTATTGAACTGTGATAAAACATGTAAGGGGGAATTCCCAGGAAAACCCGGTTATTATAAAAAAAACTTGTGACCAAACTTTATGAATCGCACAAATAAGCTGGAGTTCTGTGAAAACATGAATTGCACGATGGTGGGAGGTGTCGAACCGGAATACACAAGTGCAAATCGATAAAGATTTCCCAGTTCCATGAACAGAAGTTTCGGGTATTGATCTCGGATACAAATGAACTGGGAATTGAACCCCGAAGACCCTGGCGAGATCTGTGCATGACTCTGGGCTTTGGACCTCAGATATTGTCCATGAACCTAAGGGCCTAGGATGCCCCCGCTATGGCTGTTAAATAGCCACTTTTCGACACCCTGGATCTCCACTTACCGGTGGCTCGTTGGGTCTGAAGGGTTGACCCACTTGCGGCGGCAGTTCATTGGCCACGGACCTCAGGACGGGCACATAGTGCGGATCGTACATGAGCAGCTCCAGCTTCATGATGGTCTCCTGCGAGGCCTGCGGCGCGCGCAAGCATATTATCTAAACAAAGAGGTATGCAGAGGTGAGAGGGCATTCAATTCGCGCTCTGGTCGAGTACTCACATTCTTGGGCTCCTTGCCTTCGTGGTTCTTCAGGGATTTGCACAGAGGATGCGCGGTCAGCACCTCGACGACGGCGATATGCCCGTTCTTCGCCGCAAAATGAAGTGGCGTCTCCCCGCGCGCCTTGTCCGGCATATTCAGATAGTAATCCACCAGGTTGTCGCTCAGGGCGGCGCACATTTCGCTGGTGCCCTTCTTGCCGGCATACAGCTGCGTGAACTCCCGGTCGGCGAGGATCTTGAGCAGCAGCTCGGCGATGCGCGCCTCGTTCACCTGGGCGCAAATGTGCATGGCATTGTAGCGGCAGCCCTCCTTGAGGCTGGTGGGCGTGTCGCCGCTGCTGATCAGAAAGCGCGGGTTCTCCCACACCACCCGCCGCACGCGCTCAAGGTTCCCGGCCTCGATCTGTTTGCGAAACTCGACGAGCTCCTGTTTGGTGGGCGCCCGGAACGCCGGACGCTCACCGCTTTCGGACGCCTGCGACTGGTGATGGCCCTGGTGATGATTCTGGTTCTGGTGGTGGTTGTGGTGGTGGTGGTTGTGGTTATGGTGGTGGTGGTGCTGGTGGTGATGGTAGTGGTGGTGACTCAATCGGCCATTGCTTAACGGCGACGATGGAGCTCCCAGGAAACTGTCCACGACGGACACAACCGACGAGGACGTCGGCGAGCCGCTAGACATGTGGCTGGTCATCAAGTCCTCGATGCCCGTTGGCGAGGAGGAGAACCAAGTGTCCGTGGATCCCGACGAGGAGCTCTTGTAGCTGCTGCTGCTCGCCAGCGCAATGGGCTCTGCGAAGGCACACGATTTTAGTGAAACGCCAAAAGGTGGGGTAAATTTCGTATATTTTCCACAGACTGAACATCAAGAGGTTCCTACTGAACAACAACACGGGATTGAAAGTCTTTTCCAAGCCAATTTGTACTCAAAATTCGAGTTTACTGTTTACTGCGATTGGCTGCGCAAGTGATTAATGCTTGCCGAGTTCATATTCGATCCTCAGCGTTTAAAAATAAACCAAACAAAAAAACAACGATTTTGAAGACTGGTCTGCCGATTGTTTGTGTTTTGATTGCTGGGAGATTTCTCCGACCGAGATGAAAACTTGGCATTAGTGCCAAAATTACTTTCGCAAGTACAAACGCAGAAGTGACAAAATTGTTGGGGGCACAATCAATAGTCAATCACTGATTAGATTCACTTATAAACACTGTTTACTGTTCACTGTGCAAAGGGTTGAATTTATGCTTTCTTGTGGCACCGTTGGCTGCTCGAAATGAGTAGAAATGAGTCACAGGACGTCTAAGCAGACGCTTTGTCCCTGCCCAAGTGTGGTAGCCCTCCCTTTGTGTTTCAACAGGTGTTCTTGGTGTCTGATTGTTTTGGGGTCTGATTGGCAAGGGACTGACTGCGGGTACTCACTGCTGGCTGGCTTGCTCTTGCCAAATCGCTTGAGGGCCTCGATGCTCTCGAACCCGAACTGGACGTAGCTCTCGGCCTGCTCCCGGTTGGGGAACTCCCGCAGGCGGGCCTCCTTGTAGTGTCGCAGGACGTCCAGGGCCTTCGACTTCTCCGTGAAGATCAGCCACAGCGGCGAGTCGGCTGCTCCGCGTCGACGACGATGTTGAGGGTGATGTTGATGGTGATGTTGATGTTGTGTGGGCATCGGGGGATAGACCATTAATAAATGAGCTGCTAAAGCTTGGCGGCTCGGCGGCAGTCACGCCATAGCCATCGCAAGTGCCGAATGCCGCATGCCGAATGCGGAATGGGAACCCGAACGACGAACGGCGCGAGCGAGTGCCGCACGAGCCGAGGAATTTGTTAAGCAAAACAAAATCAAAACAAACAGCCCGCAGGGGCGGGAGCGGCCGTGGAAAGCGCGGGGTGGTTGGGTACATGCGTATGACGCAGTTGTTGGCACAGCGCCGTCTACATTGTCCTACCCATCATATCGGGCATTGCAAGTTTTCCGAAGCGTTTGCCCACAAAATTCAAATTGGTGGTAAATCAACTGAGAACTATATTCTCATCTAGTCTTTTTACAGCTCGTCCAAACTATTCAAAACTATATAAGCTATTTTCCTGCCCATTCGCAAGGCAGTGCAAGTTCCCGAAACATTTGCCGAGCGAAATTCTAACTCGAATGTATCCAAACTTAATGGTAAATCAACTGAGACCTGTACTAAGCATCCCATGTTTTTACTACCTTATCTTCAGGCAATGAAATATCAAAATAAAAAACATTAGAAATGATAACTTTCAATGGATTAAAATTGGAACCCCAAGCCCCACAACACATTTAATGCAAAATGATATTGTAATGCGCTGTAAAAATACAACGTTTTCATAGAATATAAATCGCAAACAGTCTCAAACTTTACGGTCTAAAATCTAATAAACACTATAAATTATATGTAAGAACACACCAAGTCTTTGGCCCAGCTAGGACTTCGAAAAATCAGCTACAATAAATACAAAACACTTTCCAAAGCCACTAAAATCTACCAAGGTTTAAGATAATGGAAATATATGCAAGACCTGTTAAGCAGTAGGTCTTTCCCGTATATGATATCTATAGGAATTACAACATCTAGGAACTGAAAGCACTCGTAAAATAGGAAACCGATCCGCTAAATTCGAAGGCATTTCCCAGGTTATTCACCCATTTAAGCACTTGCAACTCAAATTCAATGGACAAAAACCCAAGGCCAATAAATTTAGAACACAGCTGTTTCTGTGCTCCCAGAATATCTGTCATATTTCTGCTACGGTTCGTACACGCCCACCAATTAGCAGGTATGTCATAATCGAGTGACTAGTAACGCTGCCAAAGTGAAAACAAACCCAAAGCCCACAGCCTTGGGCCGAGCTCTAATCAAATATCTGATAAAATCTAATCGTCGTATGTAAAACAAATAGGACGCCCCCGAGAGAGGCAAATTGTTTACTATTTACCATTGATTGTAGTTGGACAGTGTGGTTGATTATAGTTGGACTAATCCGAGTTAAGTTTAGCTTGGGTTATTGAGTACTTGTGGGTGCGATAGATAGTAGACTTCTGCATGAATGCATCCAAAACGACAAAAGAATCACTCATTCTAGGTTGCGCACGATTTTTTTTTATCCAAGTATATTTGTTGTTCCAGTTTCTTCCGGCATATAGAGTATAAGGTACAGTAAAGAATGAGTGCAGTATTTTTAAGAAAATTACACTACTGTACAGATCTGTCATGCTACAAATGAGTAAATTCAGGCAGAAGTCTAATAGATAGGGTATCTCATGGGTCGAATTTCCCCGTTTCTCGGTTTGTTTTTCTCGAGCACAGTGGTGGCACAGGGCCAGGGATAAAAGGGACAAGGGACCTGGGACCTGGGACAGGCACAACCCACAAGATAAAATATACAACAGGCCATTCTGGGGTACGTATATAAATACTGGATCCGGGGCCATGCCGCACACGCCACACACGCACAACCGACAGCTTATTTGGGGTACTTGATCTGCAGCTCGCAATATAAATAATACTCGAACAAAACAAGATACTAAAGCAGTGACTGGGTCAACAACGCTTGAGGTCAAGAGTTTAGTGCAACTCAATTTACTGAACGACTGTTGAAAATATGAGTGAAATTTCAGGACGTCATATTGTTCTATAAATGTTTCTTTTGATTCCCAATGGAATACTGAAATGCTGCAAAGTCTTTTAAGGTGGTACTGCCAATATATTTAAGTATTTGATGGCTTTTCTTCGCGGGCTCCCAATTTACTGCCCTGGAGTGTATTCCCTCAACTGGAGTTTGAAGCTCGAGTGGAACAAAGACGGGGAAAACGTTGACAGGTCAAGGTCCTGGCAATGCGCCCATCGAGACGCAACGCCTGAAAATGACTGTGGATGTGGATGTGGATGTGAAGCGGACGTGAAAGTGGAATGAACTCGCCTTTATCCGACGATTGCGAATGGCACTTAATTGGATTACGCCAGAGCAGGCGCGCGGGATACGGACGGTAAAGATGCAGAGATCGGGGCCTGACCGGGGACACCTAATTAGGTCGGTAATTGCAATTGTTCGCCATTTGTTTACGCTCGGCTCGAGCGAGCGACGAAAGCCGCTCCCAGGCAAGGAAATCCACTGTGCAAGCGGGACAGATACGAATTAATTTGTATTTTCTATACTATAAATTAATTCTCGATTCGAGAATTCAGATTCCCAAGCGCACACCTTTGCAGGCGGTTAGTCATCGATCAAGCAACAAAAACCGAGGGAACTAAATCTAAAGGAGGTTGCGAAAAACAGCTACCCTATAATTATCTTGGGAGACTTTTGATTGATATTCGACCGACATGAAGTTATTGGGAAACGGGCTGTATCATGTGAGTAAATGAAGAACTTTGAACATTTAAAGGGACAAGCAAAAGCAGGAACTTCATTTATATGAAAATTATGGAAATGCGCCGAAAAACTGGAAATGACTTTTAGAAAAGTAAAATAATTAAAAATATGATTTTAAAAAAGATTTCAAGGTAGTGAGTTAACTTTCGCAACTGGAAAATATTATTTCAACACAATTAATGCAATTAATATATAAGAAAACAACAAAATCACTTGAAAAACTGGAAATGGGTTCTGTAAATCAAGATTTAGTACTTAGAAAACCCCAAAACGGGTGGCCAAAAATATAAATTTCTTCTCAAAATCAAAAATAACTAGCAAAAGAAACTATATTTCAATTGGGAAACCTAAGCGCACTTTGTTTACCCATTCGTGGTTCAAACATATCGGTTCAATAGCAGTTCACCTCGAATATAGTTCAGTAAACTACGCATTGTTGGTGTTTGAAAACTGCAAATAACCAAGGGAAACAAACGAGCTTCTATACACATTATATGAAGCGGTATTGCGTAGTTATAGCTCCAGCAAATAGCCTATCAATTAATATTCAAAGCTAACATATGCAGGCGAAACGGGCACAAACAGAGTTCAACAAATGGGCATCTTTGGTTCCAGCAAATTGACAGGTTTGTTAAACTACAAATAACTAAGAAAATAACTGAATACTCTATACAAAACGTACACCAAACATTTGCCTATAGATAGTGCACAAACCCAGCGAATGCAAAAGTAGGTCAGCAATCGGGCACTGATTCTCTAACTACGCTCGTTTGGTCATAACAAATTTGCATTTTTGAGGTTTGCAAGATTGCAAATAACTAAGGGAAACTATAGAATATTCCCTACAAACGTATACCCAAATATTGCCTATAGATGAAGGAATTAGAACCGCAAATAATTCGGGGTAATACAGAAATATCTCTTGGTAAGTAATTGCGGGTAGAACCGTTGCTTATAGATAGAACTTCAACCTGGTAAATGCGGGTTTATCTACCAGAAAATGGGTCCACAATCAGAAAATAACTGAGGGAAACAACAGCATATTCTATACAAACAATGCCTATCCATAGCAATACTTTAAATGTAGCTGAACTAGCTCAAAAATGGGTCAAAAATAGGCAAGAATCTAAGAAAAACATCACACTATTCTCTAAAATCTTTGCCTATGCGTAGAAGTACTTAAATTTGGATAATGCAATAATAACTGGCACAAAAATGTGTCACTAATCCTTAAATACCCAAGGAAATTCACTGCAACCATTGCCTAAACAGGAAATTGCTTAAATCTGGATAATAAAGAAGTAACTCATCCGAAAATGGGTCCCTAATCAACAAATAACTAAAGAGAACAGTATCATATTCTATCAAAGCATTACTTGTTTATGGAATTACCTTAATGCAAGAGTAAATGCAAGGGTAAAAAGTGTAAAAAGTTGGAAAGCCCCAAGAGAAAGAATACCATAATCTACCCTAACATTACCTTTACATAGGAGTACGTAGATCTGTTAAATTCAAGAGTTACTATCCCAAAAAAGGGTAAAAAATCGGCAACAAAACCAAGAGAAACATCATATTCTATAGAAACATTGCCTAAACATGGAATTCAGGAGTAACTAGCACAAAAATAGGTAAAAAATCGGCAAAAACCCGAGAGAAACCAGCACAAATTGCTATCCTTACATTGGCTATACATAGAAGTAGTTACATTTGGATAATCAAGGATTAACTATCCCAAAAAAATGGTAAAAACAGGCAAATAACCGATAGAAACATCCACAAATTCCCCAAAACCATTGCCTATGCGTAGAAGTCCTTTAAATTTGGGAAATGCATGCAGAAGTAGCACAAAAATACCTCAAACAAAGTCAAGAATCGGGCATACCTCCCTCCCGGAGAGTGCAGGTAGCGCTGTCCGTGCAACAAGCGGCAAGCACTGCCTGCCCCGCCCCCGCCGCGCTCCTTTTGCCTTGCTTTTGATTCTCTCCACTTCCTGCGCGCTCCCCGGCCCTGATTTTGACCCTGACCCTGGCTATGGCCATCTACTCACGCGGATAGTCCGGATCCTCGTACTTTCCAGCCGCCATGGCGACCGACTCCTCGCTGGCATCGCCTCCGGGACCTGCCGCCGCATGACCACCTCCTCCTGAAGATGCGCCCGCAGATCCCGAGCCCGGCGCTGGCTCTCCCGCGGCCTCCGGAGCCCCAGGGCTCGGGGACTCGGGAGCGGGCTTTATGTTCTGGGCGGCTATGGAGCCCGCGCACTGGGTGGCGGAGCCTTCGAAGCCGATTTTCGTCGGCGGAATGTAGACGCCAAAAAACGTGGCCATCTTTGAGTGCTGCGGTGAAAGGGGGAGATCAAAAGGTAACTGTGGGCTCCTCTTATTGTTTTTGCTCCTTCGTTGTTGTTGCTGCGCAGGAAGCGACGCAAAAGAGGAGTACACAAATAACACAAGAGCAGCAACAGCAACAACAGCAACAACAGCAACAACAGCAACGACAGCAACAACGACGACAACAAAAACACACAGGGCGCATAAAAAAGTGACGCGAACGCCTCCGCCATTTTTGTTTTGGCCGCCAAATCGGGTCCGGGCCTCCAAGGGGGCCAACTCACCGTTTAGGGAACTTTAGGCCACTCTGCATGCAAGTACATCTAAGCTTCCTTGGCCGCCTTCTAAGCTATTTGGACGCCGCAACTCCGTTCCTTTTTGAAATGAATTGCTTGCCCAGGTCCGGTGATGGCAGTTAGTCGCTGGTGGCGGGAGCCTCGTATATATCGATAGCACGGTGTTCGATGTCTTCAGTATGGTATTTTTGCTGTAACGGTTCGAATACGTTTTTAAATAACTGCAAGTGCCCGTAATATTAAATGTGAAATAAGGCATTGGATAAATACTTGGGTGTTTTCGGGTACCAGGTGTGTCAAAGGCAAGTAGTCCCGTTCGAATGATTGGGAAAACAATTCCGCAGGTTTCTAAAATATTGTTTGACAGGGCCTGGGACTCTGGGTTTTGGTATTTTTTCGAGGGCTACTTTCGTGCTCTGATGAAACGGTTGGTGGTTTTTGAAAACTTGCGCTTGGCACTTACGTTTGATTGCGAAATTATAACAAGATAGGGCATTAGATTCTATTAGGGGGTTTTCTGGCTGATTACTTGCAAGTCTACCAAGAGCCCGCGGTTGCTTGAACATATAATTCAACAAGTAAGAAGGATTATATATCCAATCTTTGCAGTTCTAGCGTATGAGATATTCGGAGTACACCAGAAGGCATGGCCACAATACATTTTAACCATTTGCGCGGGCGTGGAGCCTCGTGGCAACCCGAGTAGATACCAATATCCTATTCGTATATAAGTGTTTCTAAATTTAAAATTGTACACGCCACGAAATTTCGCGGGACTTGGGCGCGGTTTTTGGGAGGAGGTAGTCGATTTTTAAAAAAACTTGTACTGAATTGGTATCCCTAGAATCGGAATATAGAACTATTTTTGGTCTATTTCCAAGATCTGGACATTCAAACGGACAGATGGACGTACGGAGAGACGGACATGGCTATATTATAAAATTTAAATGGTACATAGTTTTCGTTACTTGCCGTTTCCGTTGACTTTTAAAAGTCCCGCCCATTTTGGTATTTCTGTTTGCCATTCACCCGGAATTGTGAATTCAAATATTATATTAAATTTAACTTTGTTTATGGGCTTATGCGTTTTAGTATTCCCAGAATATGTTTGACCTTTAACAGAGATTCAAGCACCAAGTAAATAACTGAACGCCCTGGAGTTTGGGGCTCCTCCGGCCATTTGATACCGAAAACATACCAAAAACCACTGCCAACTGCGACTAAATTGCTGCGCCAATTGTGGCAGCAACACTGAAGCGCATTTGCTTCACGTTCACAACGTTCGCGCAGCTCGGGCATAAAGGTGCGATTGTCGGTAGGTCGGATTCGTTCGCCTTCGTTTCGCGGTTTTTCCTCATTTTTTTTCGAGTGCGTGATTGTGTTTTTGGCGTGCTGTTTGTTGTTGTTTCTACTGTTATTGTTGTCCAAGTTAAATAAATGAAAAAGTTATTAAGCTGTTTGCGGACCTAACCCAAAGGAGTCTTCGTTTTGGGCCAAAAAGTGAGTTGCACCGAAAATGTTGGCAATTGTTGGAAATTTGAAGGTCCTGGAAAACGGTTTTGTTTAATTTGATGCCGACTTTTTGTTGCTCCCATTGTTGTTGTTGTTGCTGCTGCTGCTTGCTGCTGCGTGCTGCTGTTGGCAGTGTTGTTGTTAAGGGATACACAGGCAAGGCACAACAAGGGTGTGTTTTGCTTGCCACTTGGCCAGTGCCTGTGAACCTGTCTTCTCGGCTAAAAATCAATAAAGCAAAAGTCAAATAGGCAGCCGAGTGCAGGCAGGACCTTCCTGCAAAGATCCGAAGGATCCTTTGAAATGTCTCTCGCCCGGAAAGAAGATCCCAAAGATACAAAGCAGGGCTGCAGATGAAGATAAAGATGAAGATGAAGATGAAGTGGGAGTGCAGTTGGATGCATTTTCGCAACCGAAAAGGCGTAATACAGACCGTTAAGCGAGCCGCACTTAGTTACTCGAGCATGGCCAAAAAAAAGGCAATAAAACCCCAAAAAATACAAAAAAAAAATAGAGCCGAAATGGCCGAAAAGCCGCCTGGTTGCCAATTGGTAACAGATACAGTGGGCCATGGCTAATTCGGAATGCAGGCCACCCTTCCAAAAACAGACAGAGTCGATTCTATACCGGCTAAACAAATGTTACATTTCAGTAGTTATGCACTGAAGATACAAGAGTATCTTAAGATACAATCGTATATTCACACATATAAAGGATTTTAACAACTAAATATAATAAGTAGAAGAATAGATGAATATATAGACTAATAAATGCAGGTTTTTAATATATGTAACAGTTAAATTTCCGTAATGCAAAAGTTTCTTCAGCTAAAAGTATTAACATTCAAAGGATTTTAAAAACTAAATACCCTTAAAGTCCTAGAAATATATTAATATATAGGTTGTTAAAACTTATAATAGTAACATTACAATAGCCATTTACTTAAGAAACAAAAGTATCGTCAACTACAAAAGTATTAACATTCAAAGGATTTTAACAACTAAATAGGTCAATAGTCCAGGAACAGTCGGTTAATTACCTATATTTTCCAATTTTATTTCACCGATTTGTTATAGAATTTGTTTGTTTACATTTTCCGAAGCTTATAAAAGAGATTCTTTTGAATGCTACTCCGATCTTTTAAAAACCAATTGAATAATATTTGTGATAATAATACAATGACTAATGAATGAGCCCATAATGTATTGATTAACATTCGATTTTCAATAACAATTTTGTTCACATTTTAAACACAAAATCGATTTTTTGTATTAACGTTGTCGCTATCTAAAAAATAGTATATTTAAAGTCCCGATTCCCGCATAGAATCCGATTTTCCATTACCAGCCATAGAGGTTCTACCAACTTTAGTAATGCAATGCATATAACATTTTCCTTAAACTAATTGGGCTACAAAACAGATCTCGATCTGTTTTAGTAACACGTATAGATGGGAAATGCTTTGGTTTTATTATTATTTTTCAAAGGAGCACTTTGTCATTGCCTTTTCACCTACCATATACTCGTATTATAGGAATTAAATCATCTCCGAGATGTATGAGATATCACTCAAATGACTCAATCGATGGAACACAGGGAACTTCTGAATACAATTTGCAAAACGGTTATTTACTGAATGACTAATAGCGGCTTTTTGTGCGCAAAACGTTATCAATAACAGAACAGAGTCGGTAGATAATAGCCATCAATTTACGACCGATGTTTCCACAACAATTTCACTTATCACTAGTCCGTACTCGGTGTCTTTTGGCTAACAATATTGCATATAGTATGCACAGGTATATCTATCGATTGGTTGGTTCTATCCAATTGGCAATTACCTGGCCCGGTTGACCGAGCAGCTGCAGTTGAGTGATCTCTGATGAAACGCGTTAACCCCGGCAACGTATTAATAATAATACGGACTCGGCGATTAAATTTTTCTGCCCGCTTGCTATTATTTCTTATTTCTTTACAGTTAGCGAGCAGCGTACTCGTACTCGTACTCGTACTCTTAATGTTCCATTATTTTTCTTCCATTTTTCATTTTGTTTTAATGTTAATGTTAATGCCTTTCTTAACTGGATTGGCAATTGCCGCTGGCTGGTCGCATATTAAATCATTTACACTTTGCCAGCTGCCATGCACTGATTCTGATGCTACCCCGTAGTTTCTCTCCAATATGCGGGCTCTTTGTTTCCGTTGCGGTTCGACATTAACTTTGACTTCCTAGCCCGAGTTCTCATTCTTTTCAGCAATCGACTGGGCCT
Organism: Drosophila ironensis; assembly: GCA_021223825.1. NCBI lineage: Eukaryota > Metazoa > Arthropoda > Insecta > Diptera > Drosophilidae > Drosophila > Drosophila ironensis. The sequence goes on along the minus strand of JAJJHQ010010118.1, from coordinate 44,069 downwards.
TTATCTAATCGGAACCGGGGGATTCCTGAGTCACCGAGCAAGTGTACTATATTCGTTATTCTTAATTGTCTCAAGTGCAGCTGCTGTCAAGTCCAAGTGCAGCCTCTCGGTCGCAGGCTGATTAACATTTTTGTTACAATTTTCACTACCTGACCGCCGCTGCGCTGCTCTACGAATATCTCAATCCCTGGCACACTAACTCAAACTATACTATAGATATGTGGCGGTGTAGAACTTCAAGTCGTTAAACCAGTTTATGACTGACCGGCCATAGAGGCCACACGTTAAGTAAGTAGAATCAACAGACGCTGAATCAGCTGCGCGCTACTGGGATACCCCGTGGTTGGGTGTGTTTTGGGGTAGCTTGGTTGAGCTAGAGATAAGAATTATGGGATGCAGCTTGTCAATGACTTTGTGTTCCAAAATCAAAACAATTCATGGATATCCAATAGACCGGCAACATGTTAACGAACCCGCAAAACTAGAGATGTAAGTTTCGAGATAGCATTGTGTCTCAAAATCAGACTAAAACATGGAAAGTGGGTTTTCAATAAACAAGCAATTAAAGCGGATCTTAAGATTTATATCTATGTTCATAGCATACCCCTTAGTAAGGGGTATCTGTTGCTCGAGCAACCTCTGAATAGAACATCTTAATAGCTTGTTTGTTGTGACTTCCACATCTGGAGAGGTGGGAATCTCGAGAAAGAGCTATGAAAAATAATAAAAACCGGGGAGGGTGGCAAGGGGGTACCTACCGCTTATATGGTTTTTGGGGGGAAGCGTGCCAGTGGCAGCAACTTCCTCATATGTGCGTTTAATGAGCGGTGATTTTGAACGTAAATAATAAAAATATAAATATTCAGAGGCGGTTCAAAGCGTTACACAGCCCCCACGCGTTTAGGTTTCTTTTTTTTTTTAAAGGGGGTACTACTTGCAACTGAAATCATCAAGTCGGCTTGTGTGTGGTCACCCTCTAATTCTGAGAAGTCTGACAAACGTGCTGGATTTAAACGTCAATTTAAAAACGCAAATGCTCGGATTTGGGCCAATGCCAAGACAGGGCAAGGGATTTAGTGATCAGCGCGATGATTGAACATTGAGTGATCAATGGGGCAAGTGAACTGCCCGCGGCGAGGATGGGAAGCTCCAACGAGCGTCTCAAGTTTCCAGCTTGGGTCTCGAGTTTCAAGAGTGGGTCTTCAACAGCTGTTGCCTTTGCTGTTTGCTCAACTTTTCTGTACGAGTACCTTACAGCTTTTGGGCTGTGTGTGTTTTCGATTGTTTGGTTTACTGGCTTGGCACTTCCTTGTTGTTATTTGTGTCTCGGGCCTGGCTTTGAACTTGGCATCTTCGCCAAGATCGTGGGCCTTTTGACCTTGCCCGCTTCCCTTGATTCGGCTTGCAGTTCTCTAGGATCGCTCCAAGGTCGCTCTTGGGTTCACCCGATGACCCAAATCGAGTGATCAACTTTGAGAAACAAAGATTGCTGATGCCGGCGCCACACTTGCCTAATGTCAGCAAAAAATTGAAAAGATAATGAGACAGAAGCCTCTATTATCACACATATACAAAGGCCTGGTTAAGTAAAATATTGATCAGCGGGAAAACAAAGGCGAATGCAAATTTTGCTGACTTTTCGGGCTTTGTTTGTCTTTGACTTTGGTGAAGGTGTATTTAGATAATTTTACGGATTGGGTCACATTGTCGGGAGGATGGAAAAACCGAGCCAAGCAATATACTTTTGTAACCAAAAAACACATAAAGCTCCAAGCATGACAGGTTTATTCTATTCAAATGGTTATATATTTGAAGTTTTTAACTTTTTGGAATTTGAGGAAACCTCTTAGACTTTTTTATTTAACATGTATTATTAGGTGAAGTACACCATTGTTAAGTAGTAAATGAAATATGAATCGAAAGAAAACAAGTAAGTTAAAATTATGCAAACTTTTCAAGAAACCAAGTCAAGCAATACAATTTTGATACTTAAAAAAACTTAGAAATAAAAATAAATATATAAATTTTATTCTATGAATATAGTTACATATTTACATATTTTAGTTTATTTAGCAATGCGGGGAACCCTTAATTTCCAATGCCACTTTGGTCAAGTCCGTTCAGACCTTTTTTCTTGTTGACGGTGGGAAGACAATGTCACTGGCAGAATGACGTTTCCTTCAGAATAATGCCGGAGATTGGATGACTCGCCAGCTTTCCGTTTTGGCAAAGGCAGATGCCTAAAAAAAATGGAAAACAGAAAATTTTGCGATCATCATTATGGGAACGTTGGCTTGCCTTGGGAATTGCAAATTCGAATGCAAATGCCGTTGCAGTTGCAGTTAAACAATTTCATTGTCGCCGGCCCATTCAGACTCGTAGTTTTATTATTTTGTTTGTGCTTTGGTTTCTGCGCTTTTTTATGATTTGCGACAACAATGGCATAAACGGATTGAAGATGCGCCGGTGTCTTCACCTTTCGCATAAATTACACGCTTTGTCGCCCCACAGATTCGATTACAAATTTATGCAAAACGGCCCCATAATTTATTTAGCCGATCCAAATCGATCCAAAGCAGAGTGGGTGGTGGTGGTGTTTGTGGGCATTGTATTGTGGGGGCCTACAGTGAGCCATGCCAAAGTAGTGCTATTATTGTGCTAGTTAGGTAGTTGTGATGTCACCGCCGCCACCGCCGCATTCCGGGTCACTACAGTGGAGCACCGTTTTGGGTTACACAAGCACACAGGTCGTGGCAATGCAAACAATACCACTCCGTTTGTTGCACTTGAAGAAATTCTACTTTTGAGATTGTTTTTGTATGGGATTTTGTATACTTAACCTTCTCAAGATTTCGTTCGTCTTTGAGGCTGTTGTTTCAAGGGAATTGTGCAATTTATCGATATAATCGTGAAAAGTTGATATACTATATCAACCCCTGTTGTATAGCTTAGCTATAGCTTAAGAAACTACAAGTGATTAGATGTCTCGGCATAAATTAGGAAATATACATACCTGAAGCACCTACTGTTTATTTAGGTCAATAAAATACGATGCGATTTATCGATATAATCGATGCAAATCAGATCAATGGTGAATAGGTTCATGAAATGATCGCCGCTAGAATCCATCAATTTGATCGGGGGAATGTGTCGCTTTAATCGCATTAAATTCAACACACTATCCCCGATTGAGGTTCCCGGTTTTTTGTTGCCGTGCAGTCAGAAATAATTAGCTCACACACTCCGTGCTGGCATTTAATGAGGCCTCTTCCACAAGCCATTGTTGCTGCCCCACAGCCTTTGGCTGCCCCCTCCGGGCTGGGGGCTGTTGTGTAATTTGTTGTTAAACTGTCAATTCAATTGACGTTACTCATACGTCCCGTTGTGCAGCGGATGTTGCTCTGCACCGCCCTGCTGGCATTTCTATGACAATTTGCCTATTTACCTTCGGGCACGGTGCCTCTCTAATTTCTGGGCCAAACAAAAGCTGCGAAATAAATGCGGAAAAGCGCTGCAACAGCAACATTGCCTTGCGCCTTCGATTCCCTTTTCCACTTCCATTTCGATTTCGATTTCTTGCATAAGAGATTTACCATTTTCCTTACTTTTCACTGGACTTAATCAAGAGTCTTTAAGAGTGCCCAAGGCGCTGGTTAGGTCTTCGCTTTCCTGTGGCCTCATAAACTCCAGTATTTCGGGATGAAAAGCAGGTGGTAATCAATCTGGAAAATTATATGACGCTGGTTATGTAAAGACACCTTCTGCCCTAAAGATTTATGTGTCGTATATAATACCTACCTACTATATGTAGAAATGAAAACCACAAGCGGAACGAGCGAATTGTCGCTCCAGCGACTTTTCTTTTGCTAAATGTCTAAGCATTTCTCATATTTTCTCCGAGTCACTGGGAAAATGTGCGCACATATGCATGCCCAGCCTTGGATTTGCTTTTCCGGCCGAAAGTTTCCCCTCCCAAGGTTCTGCTTTGGTGATGAATTTCCCGCATTTCTCATACCCTTAACCAGCATGGATTTTTTCAGAGAAAAATCTGACTTTTTGGATATTTTTAAGAGTACTATATGACTCATGAATGCGTTGCAATAAAATGATTTAAGCGACTTAAAAGGGATAACCCCTCCAGAATATGTGTCATCAGGTTTATGGAGACGGTGATTATTATTTATGTAAGCTGAGATTTAAATTAACCGCAAAACCACAAACCTAACCACTTATAATTGACCTCAACCATATCAATTGTTTTGAGTTCCCGTTCCTCCTAATAGAAACTGTTTGTTTTGACTTAAAATTATAGACCCTTAAATGTATGTTTGCAACAAACAACTTGTTTAAAAACAAAGATACGATATATTAGATATGATCAAAGAGAATTCCATTTAAATACGTGCAATTGCCCTGGTAGATATTATGCATTGTTTTTCCAAATTGCATAGCTCAACCATATATTTCCATATCTCTAATTAACTTTGAATAATTGCCTCCCTTTTCTCAACATTTCAGAATGTCAGTGGATGTTAGGTATTGATTTTTTCAAATTGCACGGCCAGTCGTTAGCTTCATTTGAATGATACACAGACATGAAACACCTCAATAACAACCATTTCTTTGCGAGACCAATCCCCTCATCAGCCCCAAGAATCCCATCATTTACCTCAAAATTATAGACTCGCGTATCCTGTAAATCCGTCCGTTCCCCCCGATATCCGGATATTGTATCCATTGAGCTCGTGTAATAGCGAGGTAAAGGAAATAGCGAGGCAGAAAACAGGAACTGAGCCGAGCTGCGAGTATCTGGCATCTTCGTCGTAATGATCGGGCCTTTGTGGCCGTTGCCGGTGCTGCCAATTATCTATATTTAAAATCATGTAACGCATTATGCTCGCCTCGATAGACATGAGATGGCAAATTGATTAATCACAATTAGTGGTAATTAATTAGAGGGAAGTAGGATCCATTATGTCACACCGCCGCCTCAATTTGCCGGCGTCTTTTTGGCAACAAAGGGAAATGCCTTTTTAACAGATACATATTATATTGTTAATTTTGTTTGGGAAAGTGGCGCCGCCTGCTGGCCAGGCAGTGCAATTAGCCGAAAGTAAAAGTAACACAAAAAGTTCAGTAATATCTATTGAGAGGGTTCCCAGCCCCTATTGTCTGAAAACGGTAGCAAATGGAAAGGTTTTCCCACTTAAGTGGCAGATGCAATGTTTTTGTTTTGGCTCGCTTTTCGAATCAGTTTTCTGGCTTCCATTGCTCAATCCTCAGTTTTCAATGTTCGGTTTTCGGTTTCGTTAGTCTATATCTTTTCCCTCCGAGGCTCGCGTGCAATCATCAATAATCAAATTTCAATGCCAAGACCTCGCCCCGAGAGTCATTAACCATTAGCCACTGAGCGAAATGAAAGTTTTCCCTGCAGCCAGAGAATAAGATACACTGTTCAAAAGCTGCGTGACTAGGAAGGATTAATAAAACCGAAATGGGCAAAAAGGGTGAAAAAAGGGTAAAAACAGAGACAAATATGATTCTCCCGCAAAATTTTCATAGCTTTTAAATAACGGATAGAAAATATATACAAGTTTAAGTATGGAAACTATTTGAAACTATTCCGAATGGGCCGAAACCATATTTCTCTTTGTTAGATTTAAATTCATTTTAAATACAATAGATCTTTTCGAATGTTGAAACGTGCTGTTTCGCAGATTTTTTCAAGATGATCTTTCCGACCCAAATAAGTAAGAATCAAAATGTTGGCTAGTAAAAACAAACAAAGTTGTCTGTATAAATAATTATACAATTATTAAAATTTTAATATAAGAACGTGCTCTTTCCTAGCCAAGTTCTTTTATCAATAAAACGAATCCAAAATAAGTTAAACATGCATTTTTATTTTGATCTGATATTCGGGATTTCAAAACGTGCTGTTTAAATTATTTCGTGGATATTTATGATTACAGAAAAGGGCCCTTAATATTGTTTTTAGACGTAAAACAAGGTGCGGCATTCCGCTTTCATTGCTGACGTCAAAGTCTCACCTTTTTGTTCATTTTTTATTTGATTTTTTTTTGCGTGTTTCTGCGACTTTGGGCATACGTGATGTTGCTGTATGGAAGCGAATAGAACGAGCATTTGCATAATGAACAAGAATTGAATAAGGGGGAAAAAAGTGCAGACATCAACGCAATTATGCAATTTCCTGCCTTTCCTGGCTCTAAGCACTTAATTATGGTTATTAAAAATTTGGCAAATAGTTTTAGCTCCACGCTTGCCTCTTTTTCCTTTGGCTTAAAGCGATCGTTTGCACATAGTTAACTCCACTTCTTCTCCGTCTCTTGCCTGCTTCGGTCAATTATCAAGGTATATATAAATTTATATATATTTGTTGCTGCTGTTGTCGGTGAAACATCGGAATTGGCCAGATGATTATAATATGATGATGGCTCGGATGTGGCGTGCCAGCGATTTGCAAATTCAAATGCAAAGTTGAACGAACGAAGCGCTTACAGCGATGTCTCTGCATTGCCAATGCATTCCATTTTTGTTTTCCATATTTTTCATATTTTATTTCCATTTCTTAAAGATGACAGGCCAGAAAAATCAAGCGGGAAGTAAGGGCAGCACCAGATGGTGAGGAAGTTAAAAATATACCAGAAATTGGATGCCGCGAAGCTAATGGCTTTATTTGTGAGATAGCCCGATTGATTTGCCAAAATCGCTGATCATTAGCCGATCGCCATCATAGAGGGAAAGATATTTAATTTCCAAAACAAAACATAAGCTAAGTAGCGGGTATTTATAGTCAGAGTGGGTGCTTTTTGTTTTCCCAATCTAAATTAAGACAAGTAAAAGCGTTGTAGTCGATATTTCTCGACAACGAGATATCATGTACCTATTTTAATTATCAATTAGTTTTCCCGATTGAATATTTTAAGCCCAAATTACAATGGCTAAGGTCAAATGCAGAAATTTGTATGACGTCATACGGCATTGACACTGAGAAAAAACAGTGAACATTTTTGAGGCGATATCTTTATTGTTTATTGACCGATCTTTGTAAAAAGTGACACTTGACTAGATACTACAATTTATTGCTGTAAGCAAAAAGATTTGTATCTCTTTGTCCAACCATTTCGAAGATATACCACAATCTGCCGTAGAGAACGTAAGGCAACAAGAATTACGTCTGTAGCTCTTAACATTTCGGAGAACGACATACAGACGGATGGACTTTGCTAGGTAGACTCGGCTGTTGATGTCGATCAAGAATATATATGTATACGAGTACTTTATGGAGTCGGAAATGCTTCCTTCTTCCTGTTACATACATTTTCATATACTTACCATTTTTACCCCCAGATTCATGGTATATTTACAATTTATAGGCATTAAAATTAATTCAAATAGAGAAAGGAAACGCCGTTTCCATCACAGCGTTGTTGCTACCAGTAAAACCTTTTTACCCCCAAGAAGTTATTCAATTAACCAGATATAATGGCAATCGCAATTTCCACAAATTATTCATAAAACGGGCCATTGAGGAGGGTCAGTTATTGTGTTATTGCTTATCCAAAACATGGCTTATGAGCTCGATTGGCCATTATTGAATTGTTTATTTATGGAACTAGTTCATCCACATGAATCGACCCGAATTGAGGTCAAATGGCAAATGACCGGCTCGTATTGTTTGTTGCTATTTAATCCCAATTATGGGTGAGCTAATCAATTCTGGCGGGTTATCAGGCGGTGGGAATCGGTGTCAGCGCACCCACAACGCACAGGCCCCTACTGACCCCAATAGAGTGCCATGTACTAGTACTCGTAGAATTCGTTTCGTTTCGATTTCCGAACCCGAGCCCGAGCCAGTTGGCTATGCCAGACGCGTCTAATGGTAATACCGAAAAAGCCGTGAAATTCAAACAAACTTGCCTGGAAGTTGGAAGCTGAAATTGGAATTCGAAGCGCCAGCCCCCAACTAAATTGGTTTGTCACTTTCTCAATTGCTACACCAACAACGCCAAATAGCGAAAACCCCCACAAAACCAGACGCCACACACGAGCCTTCTTAGAAGTTGGTAACAAAAAAGTACCATGCGGATTTTTAGGAGCTTTTAAAGGTTTGGAGCTGTTACATATACGATTTTAACCTTCAGATTGCATTTTATATGACTTTTGGTTTCCTGGACCCACCTAACTAACACAAGAGGTTCCAAAATGGTTTTTTCAGATTCAAGAAATAGTTTCGGTTTGTGGAATCACCAACATAATCTAGAAAGACGTAATTAAGGTATTTAAGGTATTATTATACTCGTATAAGTTTCGGGTAGCTGGAGCTTTACCAATGTAATATTCAAAGTCTAAGGCATTTCATCAATGAATTCTTAGCCTGAAAATAACAGAGCCTGGAGACATTGATATTATTCCGTCTTAATTTGATTTTCTGAATTATTTTCAATAGATCCTACTGCCTTGCCCGCGTCTGTCGCTTTGGTAGAGTTAAGAGACTTGGTTACCGGGAACCGCGCACACAAAACCATATCGCACGTTACACTCGAGCACGTTCTTAACGCCCCAAAAGAGAATTACAATTAATTGGCTCGCGTTGCATAAGCTGCTCACTTCAACCTACAAAAAATAAGACAAAATATACATAAAAATAATGGCTAAAAACGCACTCAACTGGGCGAGTTATGCTTGTAATTAACCGAAGTCAAGGCAGCCAAAGTTGATTAACCAAAACTAAAAAACTTGAAACGGAACCCAGAGCCATGAGCATATCAAATGTAGGGCTACAAGATCTGACAGATCGGCGGTGAAGCGCATCTGAGTGTATCCAAAAATCAGCGAGGCAATCAAATTAGTCCACAACAACAAGCACATTTGTCCTTCATAATAATAACCAATGAATATGATTTTATTTATTTATTTAAAAAATAATCAATTAGTAATGGATTTTCCCTCTTTTTATCATCTTGCAGATTGTAATTTAAGACCCCAAAAAGGACCAAAAACTATTATTAACACAAAATTTACAGTCCCAAAAGGAAACCAGTGGGAATAAAAAAAAACTGTAAGTACACAAATACTACACTACATGTATAGTACGTATATGAACAAATCAGTTGGGGAAGTGAACAACCAACAAAAAATGAACAACAAGACCAGCAAGAAAAACAGAAAATCATATGCAGAGTCACAGAGTTTGGCTTTTGGGAAAACGGGAATGGAAGGGACTTTGAATAAAAGAAAAGGCTGTGACCATATCCGGTTGCCGCTTTTCTGTCTGTTTTTCAGTTGCAATTGCAGCCGCAACGCCAGGCAATCATAACAATGGGTGGGCTAAAACACAACAAGAAACTCAAAAAACAATAACAATATAAACCGGAGCGAACTGAAAACGCAACTTTTGGCTTATGGGTGGCTTGGGTGGTATTCATCTTGGCATTCATTCGTCCATTGTTGCATCTTGCGTAAAACTATGAAATATTGTGATCCGATCGGGCGGCTAATGATGGGGAAATCGAATGCGTTGTTTTTCGATACAAACAGGGCACACTCGAATATTAATACCATGGGAATTAATCCCAAAAAACACGTTCATAATTTAACCTTAGTTTTATACCATTATTCAACCAATTTAATTGGGCAATATTGTGTGAAATGGTAACAAGAACAAAATATTCATTGCCAATTAGGCAAGGTTATGTGAAATGTGCTGGCCTCCCCGTGATTTTGTAAATGTAAATTATCGGATTAGGATACTGTAACCCTCGAATTTAGGCCTTAGGTTATACCTTTTGTAGTAATTACTTTAAATCCGTAGTAAAAAGCGATAAGTTAATAATTTAATCTTAGTATTATACCATTATTCAACCAATTTAATTGGGCAATATTGTGTGAAATGGTAACAAGAACAAAATATTCATTGCTAATTAGGCAAGGTTATGTGAAATGTGCTGGCCTCCCCGTGATTTTTTAAATTTAAATGTAAATTAACGGATTAGGTTACTGTACTCGTAACCGTCGAATTTAGGCTTTACCACCTATTGTAATAATTACGTAAAATCCGTAATAAAAGTGATAAGTTAATAATTTAATCCTAATATTATACCAATTTTCAACCAATTTATTTATTTATTGTTTTACCAACTAATTTAAATCAACCAATTTAATTTGGCAATGTTGAGTGAAATGGTAAAAATAACCAAATATTAATTGCCAATTATGTAAAAGGTTATGTGAAATTTAAATGTAAATTAACGGATTAGGTTAATGTAACCCTGGAACTTAGGCCTTACCACCTTTTGTAATAATTTCAAGAGTTATTAAATATCGCTTTTTCGAATGGCTTTGGGGCGGGAAGGAAACTTAAAAATTCCTATCGATATGCCCGGATCTTAGCAACACTGTTCCCTGATGTCCCCAATATGCCAGTGTTGAGCATCAGTTGGCTATTTCCGTTTTAGTACTGCTCACCCAGCACGTGTCACAGTCATTGTTAGAATTTTCACCGGCCAGGTCAGGACAGGAACACGTAAAAAAAAAAAAAGTAAATTCCGCGAGCTTGTGCATTCGAATGTGGCATCTAAAATCGTAAGCTTCCCCTCCATCAGCAGCATCACACAGGCACGCAATCGCCACCAAGGGAAAGGTCAAGATGCCTCAAAAGTCCGTCAACCCCAAAAATAGCAAGAATAACGCCGACCCATTGATCGAGTCGCCGAAAGGTAAGGGTAACGGCAACGGCAATGTCAACGGCAACGGCAAAGCTGCCCAGCAGAATGCCCTCGTTGGTCCCGACAAACCTATTTTGGGCATCCTAATCCCGGAGCGCAAGGCTCAACCGCAGCGTGCCGGAAAGGTGACATCCACGGCCACGGCCGCAGTTCAAACCATGCCGGTGGCCGAGGTCGCTGCCGCCTTGAAGGCCATGTCCGAGGCCGAGGCCGAGGTCGAGACCGAGGCCAAGGCCAAGTCGGGGACTCCCCAGCCGCCGAAGGTTTCGTCCGAAACGGTGGTGGTGGCCCAAGCAGTCGATACCCCGCAGCCGCCAAAGCCGGAGGAACAGGAGCAGCAGGAGCAGCAGCTGCCTCCGCAGCAACAGCAGCAGCAGCCGTCTCCGCAGCAGCTCCCAATGTCTGATCAGCAGCAAGAGCAACAGAAGAAAGAAAATGAACAACAGCCGCAGCAGCAGCAGCCGCCCTCGGGCGAAGATCAGGGCCAAGACCCAGAGTTTGAGACCCCGCCAGCCGAAGGACCCAAGCAGGAGAACCCAAAGGGCCAAAAGAAGGGGAAGAATCAAAATCAGAACTCTGGAAATAAGGTTAACTAATCCATATGTAATAATTCCTATTTGAACATTTAGGTTATGTCCGCACGTTGAAGTGCGTAGGAGTCAGCTTTTTTATTTTGCACACATATACACGATATCAGTGTTGCTAAATGGTTGATAGATTCAGTGTTGAAATTGGTCGAAATAAGTTTCTTCTACTTTACAAGTAACAATTTAAGAGAAGAATAAGATTGGAGAATACTTTTAATTTCAAGGTTACGAAAATTAGCAGACATTTCTCAAGGTTTGGGCAGTTAAATGCTAAACCAACAACACATATTAGAGATTTAGGGTAAGAAATGAGGAACACTAGGTTCCCATAGGTACAGGAACTACTGGTAAATCAGAAAAATATAAAAATATTCTTCTGTAGAATTAGTTAAAAAATCTAAAGAATAAGTTTAGTAGTTGATAATGGCTAGGATTATAGTTGACATGGACTCTGTTTAATGTTAAAATGCTTGCAGGCATGTTTGATTTATGGATTTAGAGTTTGAATCAAAGTAGATTTGTATAGAATTCGTATTATTTTGCACATTTGTATACTTTTTAGTTCATGGTTACATTTCCAGCTTACAAGTGCGCAGGTAAATCCTGCAAACTTAGTGCTGGAATTGACCGAAATTTTTCAAGGTTTAGGCAGTTAACTGCTAAACTATCATGGCTGGAGTTGCAATATTAGACATTTAAGGTTAGCAATGAGGAACCGACAATATATTTGTATTATTATCGTATTATTTTGCACATTTGTATACTTTTTAGTTCATGGTTACATTTCCAGCTTACAAGTGCGCAGGTAAATCCTGCAAACTTATTGCTGGAATTGACCGAAATTTTTCAAGGTTTAGGCAGTTAACTGCTAAACTATCATGGCTGGAGGTGCAATATTAGACATTTAAGGTTAGCAATGAGGAACCGACAATATATTTGCGGTTCCCATGTGCAGGTAAATCATAATATATACATATAGAATTTATTTATAAGTTGATAAAACGTTCTCAATATATGTTAAGCCAATGAAATAGATAATAGACATTTAGGGGTAGAAATAAGGAACTAACACTTGCGCAGAGCCAAGTAAAATCAGAGTTTATGTAACATAACTAATCTGCAACAGTTTTTTCTGTAAGCAAGGCCCAATGAATATGTAGCTTTGAATTTGCAGTTGTAGTTCCATGTTTAGCTCATATTGATTTTGAAGTGACGGAATAATTATAAGTTATATGTACATACAATGAGTAGCTCTTAATAGAAACTCCAAAACTGTTAAATACTTAAGCTTTATATATTACATTCCTTAGACATATTTCTTATTACTTACTACTAAAACTTAGTTTATGCACTATTATTTAAGTAACTTAAGTACTAACTAATTGTTATACTGGTACAACCCGCCTGCAGCAGCAAAAGCAAAAACAGCAGCCCCAACGGCTGTCTCAGCAGCAGCAAAAGCTGCAGTACAAGCTTCAGCAGCAACAGCAGCAGATCAAGAAGCAGCAACAGCTTCAGCAGCAGTTGCAGCAACAGCGCCAGCAGCAGGCCAAAAAGCAGCAGCTCCTGCAGCTGCCTCTCAAACCGCATCAGCAGGTGCCCACGATTTTATTGACCACCACGCCGCCGCCGCCGCCGCAGCAGCAGCAACAGGCACAAAAGCAGGCGGAGCAAATGCAGATGCAGGTGCAGATGCAGCCGCCACACTTGCATCGCGAGATTCTCCAGCAGCGGATGCAGCCGCAGCATCGGATGCAGCCGCAACACCGAATACAGACCCACTTATTGCATCCACAGCACATTCCGGCGGATCATCCGTCGCAGATTTATCCACCGCCGCAGCCCATCCAGATCCTGCAGCCGTCCATAATTCAGCTGAAGTCGTTGCCCTGGCAGCAGCAGCAGGAACTGCACCATCAGCGCTTGCAGCAGCAGCGCATTCAGCAGCAGCAACGCGCACAGATGCAGCTGCGCGCCACCCAGCAACAGCAACAGCGCTTGAATCCGCAACAGCAGCAACAGCAACGCACGAACCAGCAGCAGCGCGGCAACCAGCAGCAGCAGCGTGCGCATCAACAGAACCAAAAACAGCAGCAAAAGCAGCAAAAACAGGCTCAGCAGCAGCAGCGCCAGAACTGGCAGCAACAACACGTTCAACAACAATATATTCAGCAGCAGCGTAAACACCAAGTCAACGGCCAGTTCCAATATCTCATTCAGCAACACGAGAATCGCCAAAAGAAGCAAAAGTTTCCGCAGCAGCACACAAAGCTCTTTATACCACAAGCTCAGGCGAATGCCCAGCAGCCGCAGCCGAAGATGAAGATCTTGCAGAACCCGAACAAGCTAAAGGCCCAGTCCCAGGTCCACGCCCAAGCCCAAGCCCAAGCCCAGCTTCAAGCCCAGGTCCAGGCCCAGATCCAGGCCCAGGCCCAGGCTCATGCCCAGACCCAGCAGCCGCATCAGCAGTATTACCAAGTTACCAATAACCTGGCCGGCAATCAGCATCTCTACACAAACGTCTACCAGCAGCCGCTCGCCTGCAACAAGAACACGCGTGCTGGAGCCCCGTCAAAGCCCTCATTTCGATTCAATCCGCTGGCTCGCAGCTTCGTGCCTAACCAGTTGTACATCCCCTACCCGGCAGTGAGCGCGCAGTCGTACAACCAACAGGCGGCCTACAAGGAAAATCTCAAGGCTCACGCTCAGGCTAAGGCACAGGCTCACGCACATGCTCAAGCACAGGCTCGAGCCCAGGCTCAGGCTCATGCACAAGCTCAGGCTCAAGCTCATGCACAAGCTCAGGCACAAGCTCATGCACATGCTCAGGCGCAAGCTCAGGCACATGCTCAGGCGCAAGCTCAAGCTCAGGCTCAAGCTCGCGCTCAGTATCAGCCTCAAGTACAGGGCCAACCTCAAGCCCCGGCCGGGACTCCGTTTTATTCGCTGCCGCTGCCACAGTACCAGATGCATCAGGAGCAGAGCCAGATCCCACGCAGCCGCACTCGCTCCTATCAGGCCAACAGCGAGTGGCGCGTGCTGAGCAACAGGGTGCATCGGCATGGCACCACCGTGGACGTCCTCTACACGGGGGTCGAGTGCCCGACCAGCGTTGAGTCGAACAAGCCCTTCCATGCCCGTCCGGGCATCACTCGGGCCACCATCAACCTGCCGCCCGGAGTGCTGCCCACCGCCACCATGGGCTGTTTGCCCAACATGGCCTCCCTGATCAGTGCCATGGATCACCTAGCCAATCCGGAGCAGACGCCAATTAACCTCAGTGGCGAGCCCTCCACCACGGTCACCCTGATACCAGAGTTCCCCGACGAAGGTGGCGATTACAATACCACCGGAACCTCCACCGGTACCGCCACCGGTACCGCAACCGGAACCGCAACCGGAACCGCCACAGGAACCGCCACCGGTACCGCCACGGGATCCGCCAACGGATCCGATACAGGAACAGCCACCGGAACCAGAAACAAGCCGCAGGCCCAGACCATGCACATCCAGCCGCTAGGCTGCTATCAGGCCCCGCCCCTGGAGCCAGGGGCACTCAACTTAGCTTTCCAGAGCTACAGTTTCATGGACATGAAGGTCTCTGACAAGCTGGCCCACCGCGATCCCAACTGCTCGGTATTCACTGCCAACACCACGCCCACCTACATGCTGAGCCCCCATAACCAGCATCGCCTGCAGGCGGCGGTCATGCAGCAGGACTTATCCCTGTTCGATGCTCTCTATCCGATTGTGCAGGACATACGCGACGAAAACGCCCAGATGGCGCTCCTGGGCCAGGTGCCGTTGAAGTGCACGGGGCAGTATGCCACCATGCAGATCTATCATGATTTTCCGCAGACCCAGGGAGCTGCGCAGCAGCAGCAGCAACAACAGCCGCAGCAACAGCGGCCACAGCAACAGCGGCCGCAGCAACAGCAGCCGCAGCAACAACGGCCGCAGCAACCACGTCCGCAGCAACAGTGGCCGCAGCAACAGCGGCCGCAGCAACAACAGCCGCAGCAACAACAGCCGAAGCCACAACAGCCGAAGCCACAACAGCCGAAGCAACAACAGCCAAAGCAACAACAGGCGCAGCAACAACAGCCGAAGCTGCAACAGGCCCAGCAACAAGAGCCGCAGCAAGAACAGGCGCAGCAACAAAAGCCGCAGCAAGAACAGGCGCAGCAGTCGCGCCCCATGACCCCCTTGAATGGATCAGAAGGGACTGACTCCAATACTGGACCAGGTCCAGTGCCCATGCCTGCGGACTTCAGTCGTCCGCCACCGGGCTACCCGGAGATGCCGGACTTCAGCCAGCCCCCTCCCGACATCCAGAGTTCCTAGAGCCGCAAGCCAAAAATCTTCGCAAAAAAAAAACCATTCATAGATAAAAAAAAAAAAACAAAAGAGCCAACAAACTGATGAAAAAATAACAATCTACACGCTGTTAAATGGGTCAAAAAAAAAAGAAAACGAACCGCCGTTTGGAGATGGCTGCCTGTTTAGACCCGATACAGAAAATGGATCCGAACAAAAAAGGAAAGAAAAAGAAGCCAGGCAACATCACAAAAAAAAGGAAGCATCCCAGCTTAGTTACTTAATCTATAACAAAAAAAAACCCCCCTGACCACAAAAAGAACTAATCAAATGAATGGAAGAGCCTAAAAACTTTTGTACCACCGCATTCCCTTGATATAAATATTAATATATCTATTAAATATATGTATGGCACGTCCACTTTGAGGAAGAAATGTAATTAAAATACGGGAGAGCCTAACATTATTTTTTATCAACGATATTGTCTTGATATAACCATAAATATATGTATCTATGAAACAATTGTACGGCGCGTCTACATCAGATGGGAAATCAAATGAAAAGCATTCGGAACTGTGGCAAGAAACTTTCATCATTTGTATTTTATCAATGAATAAAATATTCATTTAGCCATTCTTACGAATGTATGTGTGTAATAGATTTTTGGAATCGATAAAGTATATATGTACCTATATATTCGTGATGAGTACCAGCCGCGTCGATTCAGTCATGTCCGTCCGTCCGTCTGTCCGTAAGAGCGCCTAAAATTTGATGACTATAATAGACACAGAAAAACCAAGATGTTATTTAAAATTTGGTAATACTAGTTCAGCACAAGTTTCTTTAAAAAATCAGCTACTTCCCCTCGCACCGCCGCGAACCGCGAAATTCTGTGGAAACCCTCCGGTTCCGCCCACAAAAGCTTACATTTGTTGCACCCACAATTTTAATACTATAATCATGGAAAAATCGTATTTTATTCAAATTCGCAAATCCACGTTCCAAAAATCAGGTGAACACTTTGAACCGGGCTTGTGTAGTCGATACCCTCGACTATAATCGTTCTGACTTGTTAAAATATTAAAACAATTCCTTAGTTGATGGGTGCAACTTTAAAAACCCCTCAAACGACATCAATTTCACTTTTCATCGAACGAAAAGACGAAGAAAGCGAAGTTATTTTGCCAAAAGAAAAGACCCGCTCACAAAAAAAAAGATTAAGAAAGAGAAATGGAATGAAGGAACAAAATCAAAGTGTCAGCTCCGATTGTTTGGCTAAAATTGCGCTTCGTTTTGGTCAACAACAAAAGGCTTGCCCCAGCCTGTTCATTCAGAACTTTATTAGTTTATTTCCACTTGTTTTCGGGGCCGTAAATCATTTATTCGCATGACTCACCCAATCAACTTGGTTATCTAATCATAAACATTTAATTTGATGTTATAAGACCTGGAATTAGTGCATTTAACGTATTTAACAAATTGCCCGAGACATTTCGAATCGGTAATAAAAGTTGAGTGGAGAGAAATTGCGAAATTATCCTGTCATCGTATCGAAAAATTATGTATTTAGATTAATGTTGTGAGGAATTATGCTTATGATGGAAAGTTCATTCACATGGGTTGTAGAGAGGCAGGCAACTTTATATAAACAATTGCAGAGTGGGTATTATACAGGTATATACAAGGATAATTATAAATTACTGGGAGCTGCAAATATTTCTACTAGTATTTCAAAAGCCTAATTTAATGGGTCTCTGTGACATTTTCAACTGCAAAAACACCCTCGTAAAATGCCCGTAAATGTGGAGAGCTTAAGCTTCCATCAGTTTTTAATTAGAAATGCACATGGGACGCATGGACAATTGTTGTTTTCTATGGTGACCCCGATACCTCCCTCGGTCTCTTGAAAATGAAATTTCACTTTGTTCTCAGCGCTGTTCCGGCCTTCGGTTCACTTTCGATTTGCATGCCAAAATGCGGGAGTACATATTTGTTAGATAAGTGAAAAGATTCGCCCAAAAGCCAGACAATGAAGGGTCTCAGTGAAATTGGAAGGGAGAAAATGGGAAAAGCAAATACGAGCCAAGAAATGCTGGAAAAATGGCAGAGTCTGTGCAACGAAAGCAACAATTACCAGCCATTGTTATGCCCATTCGCTAATTACAATTAGCTTATTGTGGTGGCATTGTCATTCCCCCCCATTCGATAAAGTAAACAAAATAAGCGTTTTTACGAAATTTTAAATAATATTCAGTTGATGTTATACAAGCCGTTCAATACCACATGTGAGCCGGAGGCTAATCCTGCTTCGGCCCCTGTTTTGTACTCGATTTCGGCTCTGAATCCTTTTTCGGAGGTTTTGGGTAGAAAAATATCTGCATGTCCTCGATGATCTTAGAGTCGTCCTGAACGCGTTCGATTTTTATGTAGGCCTTCTTGAAGCACCAGTAATTAGAATACTGCAAAATAAATACATTTAAATTAATAAACGAAATCAAAATGTGATTCTACGATATTGTAGAAATGGGTTTGCTAAAACTTGTTGTTTCTAATAATATACGTATAATAATAATAATAATCAGAACCAAAAGGTCTACCATTCAATGACTCTTTGATCTTTAATTTAACTTTTTAAAAGCCCTGTAAATTCGATCATTTTGAAAATGTAACTTAAATTCGTTGTGGGCTAATACAAAAAACAACAATTGAGTTATATCTCCCAAAGGGTATACTCATTAATAACAAATTTGATATCCCCAAATAAAGCATCCGTCAATGTGCATTTGTCGTTGCTTTAAATTTAGCTTTACATTTTTCTGTTTATAAATGATCAAGAGAACAGTACGAATTGCCTAACCTCCTCTTATGATACGAGTATTTTATGTGATACCCACCAACTGAGTATCGAGTGCTTAGGTCTGCCTAGGCCGATTTTTTTGTACTCACCATTGTCTGGTAGTCGGCCCGCATGACCGGGCACTGTCCCAGGACCACGGAGAGGGGGAAGCCAATGCCATAGGCCCTGCGCTGGCGGTAGAGTCCCTGCAGTAGTTTCCAGGACAGCTGGGGGCAGTCGATCAGGTAGAGCTCACTGAGGTTTGGACAACGCCGCACCATATCCATCACCTGGTACTCCTTGATGTCGTAGCAACTGTACAGGACAATGTACTTGTGCACAATGGGCACGCCTAACTCGCTGATCTCCCGGTTACCGAAGGTGCAGTTCACCAGGACCAGGCCCCTTAGCTTGTCGCACCGCTCCAGACCCACCTTGCACATCCAATCGATATAATTTTTGGCAAAGATGCGGCAGTCCACCTGCACCTGCTCTACCAATTCGTACTTCTGATTGATGATGTAGCGCATGCAATCCAGGGTGCGCTTCACGTTCGAATCGAGGAGGGTCAGCTCCAGCATTCGGAGCCCCTTTATGCCGATGACCAGCTCCTTGTAGTGGGCAAAGAGCACCATCGGCACGGACACGTCCCGCAGTTTCGGGCACTTCCGGATGCTCTTGAGCGTGAGGTTTTCCGGACAGCATTTGACCCTTAGGAACAGCCGCCGCAACCGATGGCACCGCTCAAATATGCCCGTTAGAGCGGTCTGCGATATCGATCCATAGATCATGACCAGCTCCAGGAGCGGAAAGTGCTCGATGAAGTGCACATCAACGTCGGAGCGTATCTTCAGTCGTCGCACGTTGCGCAACAGTTTTGGCAGTGCGTGCAACGGCCACTGGGGCATGTACTTTTCGGATTTAGTGTACTTGCCGGTATTAAGATCATCGGGCACCCACAGCTCCAGCCGCTCCACCTTGCTGAGGGCCCTGACTTTCGCTTGCTCCAGGGTATTGAGGTTGTCCTGCAGTCGAGTGGCAACGAAGTAGACGTTCGTATAGTGATTGGCCATGTGGGAGAGCAGGTAGTTCCGCTGGCTCTCCTCAGGCAGCTCTTGGTACAGGATGCGAAAGTCCAGGGTCCAGTAATTGGTGCGCCACAGATCGTTGGAGATCATGGGCAGCAGGCCGAGGCAGCGGCGCAGTGTAATCTGATCGTCCATTTTCATCTTCTTGAGGATCACCATCACCTGACGGCCTCTCTTCTCTTCCTCAACCTTATCCACAACCTTATCCACATCCTCATCCACATCCAAATCCACCATCGCGGACATGGGCGCTAGGCTCTTCTTCTCCCTGGATCGATTCCTGGATATCCTGCGTTCGGAAGGCTTATCCGGACGAGGCCCGGCTGGCACCATTTTGGCCGGCAACTCTTCTGGGATCTCCTTCTCCCTGGATCGATTCTTGGATATCCTGCGTTCGGAAGGCTTATCGCGACGAGGCTCGGCTGGCGGCATTTTGGCCGGCAACTCTTCTGGGATCTCCTTCTCCCTGGATCGATTCTTGGATATCCTGCGTTCGGATGGCTTATCCGGACGAGGCTCGGCTGGTGCCATTTTGGCCGGCAACTCTTCTTTGGCCGACTTTTTCTTGGCTTTGCTGTCGCTCTGCTCCTTCTCGAACTTGACACGTCGGACAGTCGGTTTCGGCATCGTCGTCCTGCGTTCGCGGTTGTCTCAACCAAGAGGTTGTATAAAAAAAAATCTTTTAGAAAATAAAGGAATTCCTTTTCAATTTGGGGAGCCCAGCGTACTAGTTTCTATCAATAGAAATTTGGAATTGTCAGCTCAACGGCAGTACCAAAAGGCTACTTTATGAACAGCAAATCTATTTTCATTTCACTTCAAAATCAGGGAAATACCAAATCATATTAAACATCTTTTTTACGTGCATATCGACGCAAAAGTATCGTATGTCGCTCTTTTTCGAAATTGAAAGCTGAAAGCTCTATAGTTCCGATTAAAAAAAAAAGAATATAATATATATATATATATACAGCTGTGTTCATTGAAATAGCAGTGCTTAGAACCTACCCGCTTAA
>JAJJHQ010010118.1:0-22969 GCA_021223825.1 Drosophila ironensis | reverse complement strand
TATTTATTTATTTATTTATTTATTTATTTATATAAAGCTAAAGCTATTTATTTGCTTGCAAATGAACAGAAAATTAACAACCGAAAGCCTGGAATATTGTCAAATATTCATATGAAAAACGTTTAATTGAATTCATATATTTCTAGAACATCTCTTTAAAGGGATATTCCGTCTAGGCATTTCATGTAAGAGTTGGGTTTTATGAGTAAATTAGCTGAAACAAAGCTAACAAAGCATTTAACAGCAAATTAACAACCGAAAGCTTGGAATATTGCCAAATATTCAGAGATATTTATATATCTGTGAAGTGAACTCATATATTTTTAAAATATCTCTTTGCATCTCGAACGTTTGCCTCAGAGTGTATTGTAAAGGTTGGGTTTTACGAGCAAATAAGATTTAACAAAACATTTATCGGTTTGCAAATCATCCACTAAATCAACAAAAAACGAAGGCTTAGAATATTGTCAAATATTCATATATATTTCTAAAACATCTCTGAATGAAATTATACCAAACGTTTGCCATAAAAGTGTCTTGGAAATGCCCACCATCCGGTTATTATGAAACTTTATTTGACAACCGTGATGGCATCCATTCAAAGTTATAGAACAACAGCACCAGTCACTCCAGTTGTTCTCGTTTTGTTATGATTTGTGAAGCCACTATCCAAAAATTACTGCGAAAAAAGGGTATCCGCAAATTCAGTATCGGGACAAACATTTGCGATTGTTTTCTTGGTGCCTTTCTGACTTAATTGCAACGCGGCGGCTGCGGCTGCGGCTGCGGCTGCGACTGCGACTGCCGCTGCGGCACTTGCTCCAGTTTTTTAATTTTTGCATTTTTTTGTTGCATTTTCTTGGGGGCATCCGAAAGTGCATTTGTGTTTTTTGTACCCCGCTCGCTTTTCATTCTCCGCGCTTTATTGTATTTGCAGTGCGAATGCGAGTGCGAGGTATTATGAAATGGTCTGCATTCAAAGGGCCCAGGGGCCTTGAGTCCAATTTCAAATTTGCGGCCCAGAGATGCTAGATTAAATACACTGAACCACAAGCAGTTTCAGCCTTTTGGGGCAAAAATATATATCAAGGGGTTGGCTTTTTATAAAAACGATTAGACCAAACAATGGATCAATCTCTCGTAACTTGTTATAATCTAGGAAACCTTACGAAAAAAAAGGTTAAACTTGAAGAAATTAGCCTTTCTTTTCGTATGGGCATATGGGTTTATAAGCCGTATAACCAAATAGGTCTTCGAAGACCTTATTAGGAGATATGCCATTTGAATACCCCTAGTAATTCCTGCAGCCAGTAAAGCCTAGAGGATAGATATTATTTCTGAAACGCAGCCCAAAACTTTAGTTTCTAGATCTCCCTAAAATTGGCCCTTCTTGTGGTGCTGGGCAAAGTACAGTATCCAAATGCGATTCAAAATCCGAATCTGCATCTGAATCCGCATCCGAATCCGCCAAGTCTGCTATGGATGTCATTCGTTACGGTTCGCAGAACTTTCCTTTTTTTGTTTTGTTCGTCGCGCTCTTGGGCTTGAATGTTTGTTGTGTTTTTTATGTGTGTTTTGGGTTTCTGTTTACAGCGATTCCCCGGCGGACCTTAAACAATTGCTGTTTTGCTTGATGGCCCCTCGAATTACCATAAAGCATGAAAGGTATGAAAAAGCATAAAGCAAGCGGGCAAATTGTTTTAGTGACCTTTAACGCCGCGATGCCGTCATGTCAACACGCTTGTGTACCAAGTGGCGTATGCGTAATGTCATTCGGGCACACACTATATAATATATACTATTAAGCACACTGCTTTCCACAGCCTGCAGCTATATATCTTATCTTATCGGTGGGAGGCACAGCAAGCCAATTCTTTTGACAGCCCCGAAACATTAAGACAAATAAATGGGTAAAACTCGTCTAACAAATTGTCGTCTGTTTAATAGGACTCTAGCCGGGTATATTGTTGTCTTCTGAACAGCCAACAATCCATTAAGGCAATAATTAATGTTGTAAGTTGCTATTTTGGAATCATGGGATATGAATCATGGATTCATATCGCAAACCTCTATGCTATAATTAACTAACTAGCGGGTACCAATAGTCGCTACCATCGACCACATGTGTTCCTACGGCTCGGTTTCGTTTTGCTTCTCAATTTTTTAGCACAAGCAAATGTACGTGCCACAGATACCCATACTATGCCCACAAAGATACTTTACTTACACAGCTACCCGCCGTACGAATTAGGCCGGGCTTTAAAAATTGTGGTTTCCACGGCTTCTCGTACCAAAAACAAAGTAAAACCCAAAACGAATACCGAAAAAGTTTGCGTTCCACAACAAAAGCAGCAAGAGCAACCACGAAATTCGTATTTTCACAGCCGCCCAAAATTGGTATGCTAATTTTTTCTTTGTCAAGTACCCAGTAGTTTGTCGGGTCTGCTTTCGGTTTTGTTTATTATCAATTATTTCCTGCGTTCCCAGTTGTTGCAACGCTTAATAGGGCCAGGCAATTACATATACTAAACCCATTCCAGACTTCTCAGAACGCAATTCAATTAAAAACGGCTTAGGCTAGGCAACAGATTAAAGCAACTAACATATTTGTATAGCAGTTAATGAGTATTTTCCAGTCGGTTTTGGGCTTTTGGTTTATTTCAACTGCCTGATGGCCAGAACAAAGCGGCAAAACAATTAAGAGCAGGCACGAGGGGGCCAAAACCGAAAAGCCTTTTAAGACAGTTACATCTTTTATTTATAATTCATCGTGTTTGGTGTGGGCGTGGGCTGTGCAAAAAAAGAGAAAAAAAAAGTTAAGCATGAAAATATACAGAAAAGCGACAGTCGTCGACCTTCGGGGGATCAAATGGGTGCCCCACGAAGTAATGCCCCAAAAAGGCAGGAGGCAAACCCGTTCCGTCTCAGTTCACTTATTCAGTTGTTCAGTTTTCGAGCTTCTCAGAATGTAAAACGCAAATTTCGACGCGATTTTCGATGACTTCATCCAACTGCCCACTTGACTCATCCTCTTTTCTCTCTTCTTTTTTGTTGGTTTGGTTTCCTGGCAACAGAGTTGGGAGCAGTCTTGACAAGATCACAGAACGGAGCGCATCATGACTTTCTACTGGTGGTCCCATTGGTTCTGGATAACCCTTATCCTGTCCGGTAAGTAGTTTTCACCCACTCTCTACCTCACTGCTCATTTCCACAGATTGTATAGGCAATACTCGTAGTTTTGTCCGAACCTCTTGTCCGTAACTTCACTTGGATAGTCTTCCCGTAATACACATTCGAGAGATTGCATTGTAAAAAGTTTTGTCCACAACTCTTGTCCGTAACTTCATGTGGTCTTCCGGCAATCCTTTTTCAAAAGGTTGTATTCATAATAGTTTTGTCCTTTACTCTTTTCCGTAACTTCACCAATCCATTTTAACAGATTCTATTGCGATTCGTTTTGTCCGGAACTTAGTTGTGTCCGTAACTTATATTGTCTCTTATTTTGGGAGTTTTAGGTATTACTTGACTAACCTACCTTTGTTCTACGACAGCTAACTTGTTCGCCAGCTATGTCCACACATATCCACACCAGGACACGGCGGTCACCCAACCCGTCCGCACCACCAAGCTGTACCAGACGACCGTGAGCCAAAACTGGGCCACGGCCACCCAGAGTAACATCATGGACTTGACCCACCGGCCTCAGGTGGGTCGCGAGGAAGAGCCCGATCTGGAAAGGGATGCGGAAACGCGTCCAGAAGCCGATCCGGAAACGGATCCTGAGCCGGATCGAGAGGATGAGATGCAGGAAGAAAAGCAGAAGGATCCCGAACCCGAGCCCGATGCCGAAGAGGATCAAGTTGAGCAGGAGCAACGGGAGCAGGACACAGAGCAGCCGGAACCGAAGGCGGAAACGGAAACCATAGAGCAACTAGCCCAGTTCGAGTTCAAACGATCGGCGGACTTCACGGCCGATCAGCTGAACAACTTTACGAATTTTAGCAGTAGCACTAGGTAAAATTCAATTTTACACTTAGCTTATGATATAACACTTAACATAATTAAATAAAGTTGAAATCACATCTGTCTGATCATTTTAACACCTAACTAGACTAGGATATACCTTTTCTTAGTAATGGAAAATCGTATCACTTTCATAATCAACTTCTTATTATCCACCAGTACAAATGGCAGCATCAGTAGTAGCACCACAAAACCAGTCCCAATCGCTGGAACCACCACAAACAGCGTGGAGTCCGGAAGACCTATTGAGGGCTCTTCAGCAGGGTCTGCAGTCGAGGGCACCCCCACAACCGATGCCACAACTTTGGTGGCAAAGAAACCCGATGCCCCAGCCAAAGGGCAGTCCACATCCACCATGGTTCCGGGTGCAGCCACTCCCTCGACGCCCAAAATCCACACCGAATGGTTGTCGGATGAGTTGCTGGCGGGAACTGGCGCAGGCACAGAAGAAGGAGCTGGAGCTTCGCCAGCCGAGGGGGAGAAGGCACCGTTCACCCTCGAGAATGCCAACAAAGAGGAGGAGCTGCGACGGGCGGAGACGGAGCATCGGTCCCGGAAGTCGAAGGTCCTGTCCGCGGAGTACAAGCACATCAATCGCTACATCAACTTCTCTAGCGACACAAAGAGCCTCCTCACCAGATCAGCTTCTGCGGCTCCCAGTATCTCCGGCAACGGATTCTACGACGGATCCGGCGGACCAGACGAGGGCAACATCTCCTCGGAAGCCCTGGCTATTCAGGTGGGTTTTCCCCTAGATTGTTTGATGAGGTTTCTAATTTGGGAGTTCGGAAGGGTTGTTATTTGTGTTGATTTATGTCAGCAGTGTCCACCGCAGTCTCAAAGATTCAGTCGGTCGGCATATTTTACCGGCAGCCCACAAAGTTAGACGAGGCTTGTGGAAAGCCCATTGACATTTACTTGCTTGAACTATGTTATTAAGTTGTTTAAATTTTAAAAGAAATCTGCCAGGCTATAAAAGCTCACTTCTAGACTTACAATATTGTAAGTATTTGAATATATCTAGTCCAGAAATATTAAGCAGTTTAGCTAAAATAACGTATAAGAATGTATATAAGCTTTGTATATTAAGGTCAACATTTTAAAGCAGCGGTGGGCACTCCATAGCTCTTTTTGCTCCCAGTGCTCCCAAAAACAAAGAGCTGTGAATGTCTCGAACAAAAGGGTATCGACATGTTAAGTGTTCAGAATTTGACGGAACAAAAGGGATTGGACATGTGCACGTCATCCAAAGTTGACGGTGCAAATTTTTATACCATGTACCTTAAGGTACAAATAGTATATTAACTTTGTGCAAATGTATGTAACAGCCAGAAGGAGACATTTCCGACCCCATAAAGTATATATATTCTTGATCAGCATCAACAGCCGAGTCGATATAGCCATGTCCGTCTGTCCGTCTGTCCGTCCGTCCGTCTGTCTGTATGTATGAACACCTCGTTCTCGGAGATGGTAAGAGCTAGAGGTCTAGTTCTTTTTGCTTTTGGTGTGTTATTATTGCAGGCAGATCAAGTTTATTTCAAATTTTTGCCACGCCCCTTTCCGCCTTCGTAATTTGCATAAAACTGAATGTTCCTCGACACATTAGCCCATAACTTGCACAAAATAAGAGGTAGAGACCTATTTCTTTTTGCATTATGTTCGTTTAGCAATTACGCAGATAATGGTATTATTGGATTTTTGCCACGCCCCTTTCCGCCCTCGTATTTGCAAAAAAATCGATATCTTCGAAAAAAAAAGCTAGAGGCATAATTTTCAGTCCAATAAGTCCACTGATCGTCAAACACGTACGTGCAAAATTACGTACATATAGAAGATATGGCCAATTAAAGTTTTACCCACCCCTTCCCTAGGCAACGGCCTAGAAAAATCAAAGAAATGGTTCATAAAGAAAAGAGGTACATGGTATCTCGTTGTCGAGAAATCTCGACTACAGCGTTCCTACTTGTTTTTTTTTTCATTTTTGGCCGGCTCCCAAGTTGAAAATCTGTTTTTAAGGAATCTACTATCATCAATAACCTAAAACAAAGTATAGTACCTATTGTTAAAGGTTTTTTAAGCGGAAACGTTATCCAGTTTAGCTAAAAGTGCAATGTTTTATTTACTCCCAAAGCGAACATACTTCCTGGACGCGGGCGCTATTTCGGCGATCTGCTTCACTGTCTTCGGCGTCTGCTGCACCGTGGGCACCATCGGGATCGTCCTGTACCGGAGGCGTTATCTGAACAAGCCCCAGGCGCTGAGCGAACCGGACTCGAGTGTCTACATCGACGACAGCACCATGCGGGTGAGTGTAAGGATTCGTGACCAAAATGACTAGTATACACCGCCTGGTCGCGTTCCCATTTTAATGAATATCCTTTCATCTTCGACAGGACAACTCGGATGAGATGTACAGCCTGGACAACGACTCGTTTCTGAACTCCCTGGAGGCGATGACAATACAAAACTACTGGACGGACACTGTCAAACATACAAAGCTTTAATTTCCGCCCTCCAAGATTCGTACTTGTTCTCCCTCCTATTTCTTTATATTTGTATGTTTAAATTTGGGTTTCTTCTCCTATTGTTCTATGATAATTTCTTCCAAAAGACACACCCCCTGATCGTAACACAGACATCATAATCATTAAGTAGAAGTTAGCATTTAAGCGCGTGTATGTATTTACTAATGTTAGGCAAAACCAAAACGAGCAACTAGTTTAAGCCCCCGCGGAACGGAGGAAGAAACTACCAAAATTATGTTTAGTAATATGCATATGGGATGTACAATATGTATTTATGTCTTTAGGATCCTATAGTAAGTGCGCGCAATGTTGTGTTGGTCGAGCCACTCTAACTACATGAATATCCAATATCCAATATCCGAGTATATAGCTCTCTGTCCCCCGACTCGACTCTCGTATCTGTTAGTTAATTAAATTAATGCCTAATTTATATTGTTGACCCCCATCCCATTCCCCATCCCCCGCCCCACCACACTTCTGTCCTCTAATTTATTAAGTTTTTGCAACACTTTGTGTCCAAGTAATTAAATGCAATCATTCCTTCCAGTTTAGTCTGTAGAGCAACAATTTACAATGTAAACTTACTGTATTGAAGGCGACAAAGCGAGAATCACAATTAAAATGAACAAATGAACGAAAATAAAAACCACACACACAATTGTTTCAATATATAGTCTAAATAAAGTCTTAAAAAAGCATCAAGTTGAACGAGAGCAAGAAGATAACTGTTTACTGCCACACGAATCCTTGTCAATTTTGCTCATCGAACTTTTATACACACTCTTGTACCCTGTATTTCCTGTTCCAATGTTGCAAATATCTACACGAAAACAAAAACATAAACAAAAGATTAATAAACAATGGAAAGAAATTAATCATTAAACGATCAAATGAAATTATTGCGAAACGAACCAAGGCTGTTTTCAATCGACTAGGTGTTGTTGTAGTGCTGTTTTATAATTTGGGGCGCAAAAGTTTAAGTTGCATTTATGTTGCAGGTAACGCACTAGCGAATTTCTTACTTTTTGAATTGTCGAAGTAGGCGCCAAACTCGCTATTGCGTTACAATCGATAGTTATATCGATGGCTTAAATTGAAGTTTCTGGTAGTGTTCTTATACTGTAGAACTTTAAAATGAAATGTTATTGTTGATTGTTTTATTTAAGTTCCCGTTAAATTGATGTATTCCGAGCGATAGTTACATCCGATAGCTGCGGCTTGCGGCCTCACGCACCCAGCCCTAGCCAGTACAGCACGAAGAAGAAGACGGTGAAATTCGCTCAAACGGTGCAATATGAATTAAATGGTAAATTGCGTGCACTTTTAACCGTAAACCAAACAAAACAGCTGTTTTTCATTACCCCCCGCAACTCCCGCGAATATTCCACAATAATTGCAAATTAATCCAAAGTCTGTGGATGGCAATTCCCGCGTGTTTTTGTTGTTATTTGCTCGAGAAAACATCAAAAACAACAACAAGGGAATGTGAGCAGCAAAAAGGAGCAGCAAAACAAAAAACAATAGGAAAAACACGGAAAATCGATTGATTTTTAACAATACGCACACACGAGCCCAGGCTCGTTTATTTGTGTTTCAATTTATTTGTGTTGTTTGCCTTGCAACGGAAAATAGAAAAGAATAAAAAAAAAATAAAAGAGGCAGCCCGTTAGTCAGTGCACCTCCCCCCACCCTCACATTGCTCTGCCAGTGGTTGTGTCTGCTGCGCTGTGCGTTTCCTTTACCGTTTTGCCTTCGAGCTTTGCCAGCCCGAAGGATTTTGTGCTTTTTTTTCTGTTTTTCCTGTTTCCTTCTTTTTGGAGGCCAAGTTTACGTGCGCAACTCACACGGACATGTGAACCCGTTATGTACACACATATCTAATGTATGTGCAAGCACATTGATATACACATACGATACGTACAAGTGTGTGCGTGTGGATACACACGTGTGCGGTGTACCCTTGCTCATACTTTTCCGGCAAAACCGGGTTAATTGCTGGGAGCTTTGATTTGGATTTCGATTCGGGTGCGGTTTTGGTAATATTGGTAACCATATACATATAAATTAATGGGATAAATTTATATCCCCCTGACAAGGTCACCAAGGGAATAAAGCAAACAATCATAACACAAACTTTGAAATCATATTAATAGTAATCATAAAGAAAACATCAATTATACCAAAAAATATAGTGCGATTATCAAATAACTATAGGAAATACCCTGGCAAGGTCACCAAATCAAACCTAAACCCCTCGAAAGTAAGCATTCAGGAACTTTGATTTAGATTTGGATTCGGGTGATACAAATAATAGGATACTTTGTCCCTTTATATCCCTTCCTGACAAGCTCATTGGGGGGATCAGCAAACAAACAAACACAACTTTAAAAATCATATTTCTTAGCCTTCGAAAAGAATCATTAATAATATGTAAATATTACAACAACTCATAAGAATAATACCAATTAAAATATTAATATAATATGTCCATGGCAAGAAAATTCCCTTAAAAACATCACCAAAATTGAATAATCCTAAACCCTTCATATAGTAAATCCACGAGCGAGATAATACAAATAAAAAAATGTAAAAATACTCAAGGCCATGGTCAGCCAAAGGACAATAAAAGTAAACACAACACAAACTATAACTTTTCTATATGATAAGTAACTTAATTTCTAATTCAAAATTGCAATACAAAAGCTATAATTACGGGTTCATTGCTTATTTAGAAAAGCATTACAAACGAATGAACTTTACGGCAAGAGACACTGAAAAAAGTGGAGTCAGTTAAGAGTCGATTAAAGATTTTAAAAAATATCAAGGAAATGCTCGGGAGCTTTTAATTCTCACATTTTTCATATAGAATATTAAAATATTATAATAGTATTATTTATAATATATAACAAAGCTACAAATTAATTTACATAATAAAAATATAAAGGAAAATAAAAAAAAGCATAATACAATTTAAACGTTTTGTAGAAGTTTCATTTAAAACAATGTTTTCGAGAGTTTTACCGGCTACACATCCCTAGACACTGGTTTATTTGCACCAAAATGGTGTTTGCATGGGACATAGAACAACTTTGAACTTATGTATATCCTGCTGCTATTACTTTACCTTTCCCTCAGTGCAGCGTGCAGCTTAGCTCGACCCTGACTCATTGCAGGGCAACTGCAACTGCAACAGTAACAGCAAGCTGAACTGCAGTGACTGCGCCGGGGTGATTCATGGCTTTATTTATTAGATCATCGACTAATCAGAGCCCCTCTTGCGCTTGCACCTTTCAGGCATGTCAGCAGCAGTCGCAGCAGCAGCCAAAGGAGCAGCGGACGCAGCAGCGGCAGCAGCCTCAACTCTAGAGCAGCATTAGCAGCGACCCGACCCGACCTGACCCGAGACTTTCCCCCTCTTTGGACTCCAGCCACCAGTCTCCAGAGCTCCAGTTTCCAGTTAGCAGCTATGAATTCGCATTCCGGGAGCAACAGCAGCAACGAGTCCATGGCCAATCCGCTGCAGATACTGCAGCAGCAGCAGCAACAGCACCAGCCCCAGGAGCGTTATGTGTGGGAGATGCGCACCCGCAGCCCAAACGTCACGCCCGCCAGCACGGTTCTCAACTCGCCCGACTTGAATGCCGATCTGCCCTATGCCCCGTCCCTGCCAGGGCGCCAAGTATCCCCCACTAGTGGAGGTGGAGGGAGCAGTGTCGCCGGCAGGCTGGGTGCGGGACAGGACGGCAACTCGTACTCGTATTACCAGCGACCGCATCTGCATCAGATCCGAGTCGGACGCAGTCCCGGGAGCAGTCAGTTCGAGACGCAGGACCTGGCCAGTCCCGGCTCACCCACGGACGTGGGCAAGGCGGATGGACAGTGCCTGCGCGACGGCGAGATCGTTGTCTTCGACGACATCGACACCAACTGGATGAACAACAAGGCCGCGCACCATTATCCGCCTGCCAGCAGCAATGAGGACGTCCTGAAGGTGACCAAAATGATTGGCCAGCTGCCGATAGCGGAGTACGAGGGCTCGCCCCGACGCTTTGGCAGCCAGATTCAAATCCAGGCTGCCGGTGGCCAGCAGAGAAAGCAGCGTCCGCCGGGATTCCCCCAAAGGGTTTCGCCCATCACCAGCTCTGCAGGCGGAGGAGCTACTCTTGCTGCTGCCGTGCCCAAGACATCCGTGGGCAATCTAATCGATCTGATCGACCACGAGGAGGAACGGTCTGCCGGTGACGGAGCCAACACGCGGGAGAAGACCACGCCCACGTTCGATTACCTCTACGAATTCTCGGAGACGCGCAAGGTTCTGGAGGAGTTCTTCAAGGCCAATCCCGAGGACGAGAAGCGCTTCACGGACTACACCACGGAGAGCGGCGATGATGTGGCCAGTTCGGTGAGTGAAGTTCTTCTACCATGATCTAGACCGCTCCATAGTGACTGTCAAGCGGTGGTATGAGGTCCCCGGACCCGTGACATTCGCCAACCTTTTGCCCGAGTGTTGAATTTGTATAAACGGGAAACTTGCCTTTTTTTGCGCTCGCAGCAACAGGAGTACCCGGCGACGACGCCCTTGGAGCAGGCTTATATTGGCCAGCGTCTGGCCAGAATTCCCAAAGAGGAGCTGTACATGGTGCACCGGTCGCCGACCAAGAAGCAGGTGAGTTGTTCGCACTGCATCCCTGCAGCCACTCAAGATACTAACTCGATTGCTTTGTTGCCAGACCAATGATCCAAACGCCGGGACCTACCAGGAGCACAACGATATCGAGCTGTACATTGATTCGAACAGTCGAAGCAGCGGCGACCTCGCCGACACGGAGCTGGAGGCCAACCTGCGACGACACTCGCGCAACTTCACCCTCTCACCGGAGACGACGGACTATGATTCGAACTGCGGCGATTTGGACAGTTTGTCCAACGACATCAACTGCCCCACGGACTATGGCAAGCTCTACACGAGCATGCCGGTGCTGGAGGATGGTCTAAGCAGTGGTCATGCCTCTGACACGGAGAACAATGTCTCCGCCTCGGCTGGCGTTTGTGACAGGTCATCCACTCTGCAATCCCAATCCCAGTCCCAGTCGCAGTCCCAATCTCGGTCGCAGTCGCAGTCCGTCCACGAGCACAACGGCAATGGGACAATGTCCGTGGGGAATTCGGAGCGATTGGAGAACGAGTATAACAGCGCCAGCATGGCGACTGTTACCACAACAGATGCTTCGCAATCGGCACTGATAAGTGACTTTGCCACATTGCCGATGCCCGAGCCACCGAGCACGCCAACGCCGCCGCCGCCGCCACCACCGATGCCGCCTCAAATCGAGGTGGCCGAGGTTGGCGAATGTCACGGGTCCGGGGACCTCATACCACCGCTTGACAGTCACTACGGAGCGGTCT
Organism: Drosophila ironensis; assembly: GCA_021223825.1. Taxonomy (NCBI): domain Eukaryota; kingdom Metazoa; phylum Arthropoda; class Insecta; order Diptera; family Drosophilidae; genus Drosophila; species Drosophila ironensis. Next base: position 11,015 of record JAJJHQ010010118.1, on the reverse strand, counting down.
ACGCAGCAGCAGCGGCCGTGGCGGCGGCAACAGCGGACAAATCTTTTGGAGCAGGTGGAGTGGGAGGTGGAGGATCCGGAAGAACCCACCAGGCAGCCGCAGAGATTCAGGAGGCCATGAAGGAGATACGCTCTGCCCTGCAGCGAGCCAAAACGCAGCCGGAAAAGCTCAAGTTCTGCGACGAAGTCCTGCCCACGGACCCGGACTCGCCGGTCTGGGTGCCCCGCAAAGGAGCGACCCCAACTGTGCCGGTGGCAGGCGGCGCGGAGGAGGAGCCAGACACGGACCTGGAGACGGATCGTTTGCTGGGCCAGCAGCGTCAGGATGACCAGGACTTTTTCAACGATCGAGTAAGTGGGGCCTTGTGGGTAACTAAGCCGGGGGGCTTTCATCAAGAGATGGTATTGTTTTAAGCTGAAAATGAGACATTTAAAGGCCATTTGTCATTTGTATGTTTTAATACCAATTGACTAGCATCGATAATCTGTCGTTTTATTAAGAGAATTATTTCTTTACTACCTTTTATAAAGTTGGTATTGCGATGTTGTGATTTGTTTCCTGTGCTCTCTTATTTATACCATGTACCTTAAGGTACAAATGGTATATTAAGTTTGTGCAAAGTATGTAACAGGGAGAAGGAAGCGTTTCCGACCCTATAAAGTATATATATTCTTGATTAGCATCAACAGCCGAGTCGATCTAGCCATGTCCGTCTGTCCATCTGTCCGTCCGTCTGTGTGTCCGTCTGTATGTATGAACACGTCGTTCTCGGAGATGGTAAAAGCTAGAGGTGTAATTCTTTTTGATTTAGGTCCGTTATATGTGTACGCAGGTCGAGTTTATTTAAAATTTTTGCCACGCCCCTTTCCGCCTTCGTAATTTGCATAAAACCGTATTTTCTTCGATAACAGACCTGTTTCTTTTTGCATTAGGACCGTTTAACTATTATGCTGATAATGCCATTTCCAGATTTTTGCCACGCCCCTTTCCGCCCTCGTATTCGCAAAAAAATCGATATCTCCAAAATGGTAAAAGCTAGAGACTGCTAAGTCTGCTGATCCTCAAACACGCGCATGAAAAATTACGTTCAGATCGGACAATAAATATAGAAGATATGACCAATTAAAGTTTTACCGATCCCTTCCCACGGCAACGGCAAGAGAGGTACATGGTATCTCGTTGTCGAGGAATCTCGACTACAGTGTTTCTACTTGTTTTAATACCAGGTTCGTAACAAAGAACAAGGGTGTATTAAATTCGTACGTATTAGACTTCTGCATGAATGCATCCAAAACGGCAAATGAATCACCTATTCTAGAAGTGGGCACACTTTTTTTCTGCAGAGTATATTTGGGTATAAGTGACTGGGGTTATATGTTGTGTCATAATCTTCTGGCCTATAGAATAATGTACAGTAGTATTTTAAGTACTCATAAGTACTCATACTCATACTACTCTACATAACTGTCATGCCACAAATGAATACATCCATGCAGAAGTCTAGTACGTATGTATGTAACAGGGAGAAGGAAGCTTTTCCGACCCCATAAAGTATATTTATTCTTGATCAGCATTAACAGCCGAGTCGATCTAGCCATGTCCGTCAGTCTGTCCGTATAAACTCATAGATTTTGGAAACTATAATAGATAAAGAAAAACTAATTACATATATAGAATTGTGTGATACCAGTTCAGTACAAGTTTGTTTTTAAAATTGACTACCTTCCCCCGCAAACCCCGAAATTCTGTAGCGTCCACAATATTAACTCTAGAAGTTCTTAATTTGGATAGTACATTGGTAGAGAAAATATCTATCTGTGCTGTGGAAATCAGCCGGTTACGTCTATTTCCGTTCGCGCAAATGCCAAAAATGTGTTGGGTCCACAAGCTTTTCTATGGAAACATGCCGCGCACTTCTCATGCACTCACACACCCAGCTGCAAGCACGAATTACGAAAATTTGTACCCTATTGTAATGTTTTAAAAATGAGGTAAGAACTAAGAACCGGCTATTTACAGTCGAGGCACACGACTATAATCGTTCTTACTTGTTTGGTTGTCATAATTTTGCTTACTCGTGGTGAGGTTAATCAATTCCAGAAATTGAAACTCTTCTTTATAATTTAGTTAACTAAGTTTGTTTCTTTATCTCTTGAGAATACTCTTAATTGTATAACACACCAATACACGATGTTAAGTTAGGGTTATTAAGTAGGTATCTCATCTATGAAGGGGCCCTCCATTGTCTTAGCATTCGCATCTTAAAGACTTCTTAAAGACAGCCAATTTTGACATTTTCTTACCCGCACAGCCCCTGGCAGATAGCAATGCGAATGACGAGGGCACAGAGTTGACCGGCACGGGCTACATGAATGGCACGGCGGACAACAACAATCCGAATGTGAACGCCAACCTGAGTCTAAGTGCGCACACGCATCTGCATGCACATGCCAACAGCAAGCCTCAAGGATACTCGACGGCCACCATAAGGCAGGGGATCGGCACCTCGCTGACGCCCAACTCGCCGGATATCTGCCAGATGGTGGGCACGGCGGACATCTCGCTCAGTTCCCCAGAGAAACTGCAGTACAGCAAGAGTCCCACGGGTTCAATCAAGTCGCTGAAGGACTCGGCCAACTCCGACAAGAAGGCCAAGTCGCGCAACAAGGAGGGTAAGTGTCCGCCCATGCCTCGCCTTATCGCATCCTAATCTGTATTCACTTTTGCGCTCTGTGCTAACAAAAACCCATATTTCATGCTTTCCTTGATGGAATATATGATTGTGTAAGTCTGAGCTTCCTCTGCAGAGATTCGAAAGACTTTAGATCGCAACTTTTGTACAAGTTCCTTGTATTTAATGTCGTTTCTTTGCTATTTCCTTAGGCCGTCTATTGGAACCGAAAGTCCTGATCGAGGGAGTTCTGTTTCGGGCCCGGTATCTCGGCTCCACCCAACTCGTCTGCGAGGGCCAGCCCACGAAGTCAACCCGCATGATGCAGGCCGAGGAGGCTGTCTCGAGGATCAAGGTAATTTAGCATCCCCAGAAATACAAAAACACATTTTACCCTCCGCCAGCAATTCAATTGCAAGCCAACAAGCAATCTTGGTAGGCTATGCCTTGTCTATGTTTGTCTAAAAGAAAAAAACTCTCGTTCGCTTTTCTCGTTCCCTGCTGCGCATTCCTCTCGATAGGCTTTGGTAAGAGTTGGCCCTTTATTTTCTTTTTGGTTACTTCTATCAACTTTTAGTCTGTGAACATCATCAGAAAGAGTTTTTACCACCCGGTGATCAGAAAGGTTACCGGGCTAGAGGACTCTTTGGTTAGGGTTTCAATTTAATCACTCCATATGGTCTTCTTTAGGCACCCGAGGGCGAAAGTCAGCCCAGCACGGAGGTCGATCTGTTCATATCAACCGAGAAGATAATGGTGCTGAATACCGATCTCAAGGAGATCATGATGGACCATGCTCTGCGCACTATATCCTACATAGCTGACATTGGGGACCTGGTTGTGCTGATGGCCCGTCGCCGCTTTGTCCCGAATAGTGTGGCCGATCCGCCGGCAACACCCCCGGTCGTCCAGCCAAACCCGGAAGCACAGCAGCAGCAGCTTTCGTCGGAATACGAGCCGGACGGTAGCGGGGAGTCGCCGCAGCACAAGGAGCAGCAAGCGCAGCAGCTGCAGCAGCAGACGAGCAACAAGCACAATCGCACACCCAAGATGATCTGTCATGTTTTCGAGAGCGATGAGGCGCAGTTTATAGCCCAGTCGATTGGTCAGGCCTTTCAGGTGGCCTACATGGAGTTCCTCAAGGCCAACGGCATCGAGAATGAGAGCCTGGCCAAGGAGATGGACTACCAGGAGGTGCTTAACAGCCAGGAGATCTTTGGCGACGAACTGGAGATCTTTGCCAAGAAGGAACTGCAAAAGGAGGTGGTCGTGCCGAAGGCCAAGGGCGAGATCCTCGGCGTGGTAATCGTGGAGTCCGGCTGGGGCTCCATGCTGCCCACCGTGGTGATTGCCAATCTTATGTCCAGCGGGGCGGCTGCCCGCTGTGGCCAGCTGAACATCGGCGACCAGCTGATCGCCATCAATGGAATGAGCCTGGTCGGACTGCCGCTGTCCACCTGCCAGAGCTATATACGGAATGCCAAGAACCAAACTGCCGTCAAGTTCACCGTTGTGCCCTGTCCGCCCGTTGTCGAGGTGAAGATCCTCCGCCCCAAGGCGCTCTTTCAGTTAGGATTCAGTGTCCAGAACGGCGTGGTAAGTGCTTGAAACCCTAGATAGAAATGGTATCCCAGCCATTACATTACCGCAATGTATTCGAATTGTACATTGAGTACCGAGTATTTACAGTGTGAAGCGTTACTCAATCGCAGGCAGTTTTGGGGAAATAATAGCTTCCTTGAAGTATATAAATAATTAAAAACTCAAGCACATAGTTTGTATTTGTATCTCTTAATAGTTGCAGAATATTAATGATTTACTTATAGCGAGGCTATTTGAATCAGATTTATTATACCAATTTATGCATGAATCTTTTGAGTGAACTAGTTATAAAAATATATTACTCGTTACTTTAGGCGAACTAAACCAATAACTCGGTATCAAACAAATTCCAATTCTATCTCTTTCATCAAGCTTATTACGAAAATTTTATAAATTTGTATATCTTGATAATTAAAATAATGTTTTGTATTCTTATTTAAATGCAGATCTGTAGCCTTTTGCGTGGTGGAATCGCCGAAAGAGGCGGAGTGCGTGTGGGCCACCGCATCATTGAGATTAACAACCAGAGCGTGGTGGCCGTGCCGCACGATACCATTGTCAAGCTGTTGTCATCCTCTGTGGGCGAGGTAGGTCCTTTCTCCCCAACAAGTCGCCAAAATTCATAGTTGTTGTATTTTTCCTTGCAGATTCTGATGAAGACCATGCCCACGTCCATGTTCCGTTTGCTCACCGGCCAGGAGACGCCTATTTACATATAAAAACAACCCAAGTAATACGAAAACAGAATGAAACACAACTGCTCACACACGACACTGCACTGCAACGGCTCCAAAATCAAAACTTGAATGTTTCAAATTCAACCAATTTTGAAAATGTTCCATGGGTTTCTGTTTTTTAACACCAAAAACTGCCAGAAATTACTCATTGTGTGGTTTGCGTTGTTTACCTTTCGGTTGTCTGGCTTTTATAAAAACGATGTTATTATTTTTAATGAAAAAGACTGAATTTAATTCAAGTATGCGCGTGGGAGAGTCGGTGTGCAGCAGGGATTGTAAAAAATAATATAAAACCAAGAAATTGTGCCCCGTTCCCTCACCAAATCATGCGAGACAATAGTTTAAGCATTCAAATTGAATTTACTTGCAAGCAATTATTTATGTAAATCAACCCTAATTTAGTTTATTAACTACATTTATAATTTTCAAAGGAAGAAAAGAAAAAAAAAAGAATTAAACAAAAACACACACACCTTATGCCAAAAAGAAATAACGTGTAAGCGATGATGCGATTAGTTGCGTTGAGATTTCGTTGAATTTTTTTGTAAGTGTATAGATCCGTTGTGGATAGGGAGAGGACGATTATTGCAATACCGATATTACCGATATTTATATATATATCAACATATATATAGCCTTAGTGAACGAAGCCATGCCTGCAAATCAAACAAGCAAACAACAAACTAAATAAAATGCATTTAAAAGCGAAAATTGATTCTAATTGTATATGTCTGTACAACAAATTGCACATTTCTCGATCGAATAATTGCCATATATACTATATATATATATACACATAGGATTGGAATATATACACATATATGTACTCGTACAATACGATTGAAACAAAACAAGCGGAAACAATAAGCAAAACAGCAAAAAGTAATACGAAGAACAATAATTTCAGCATTGTAGTTTCTGTTAAGCGGAAAAGCAGAAAGACAGCATACATATATTAGAAAGAGACGGCCAGTGCGTGCGGGAAAGAGGCGGATACAAAGGGCGAAAGAGAGAGAGAGAGAGAGAGCTTATTTTTGCAAAAATTATAATGAAATATATTAAAAAGAAATTGAAACAAAAAATAAAGCGAGCAAACAAAGAGTAATAATTAAAATCAATATGTATACATATGTTATTAATCTAAAAAGCGAAACGACTAAAAAATATTTTAAATATTTCAAGTGCAGGTAATTGAAAGAAAAGAAAACAAAACACAAACGCAGGTTAATAATATTTATATAAATTCTTATATAGTATATATAAATATACTTCTGATCGCCATTCGAAAGCGCAGGCGCAATATTTTTGCAAAAGATAAATAAACATAAAACAAAACCACAACACAGCAGGATACACGGCCAGACAACAAATTGATTGATTAATACATTTTTAAGCTACTACAAACTACAACTCTCTGCTACTGCGCCTAAAAACTTCTAAACTAAAAACTTCTAAAACCAAAAACACTAATCGTATACTATTACCTAATGCAATTTATTTATTAATATTGAACACGTGACAGAAATACAAAGCATAATGCAAGTGAAATGCGAACAAAAATAAACTACATTCATACACAAATTCATCTATCTGGTGTTTTTTATGTGGTTATGCCGATGGGGTGTTATACGGCTATGGCTATGCGGGTAGCGTTTACCGATGTTACTTATTTAGCAATAACATTGCACTTTAAGGGAATTGTTAAGAGGTTGCAACGATGTCTGTGCTTTTAGTACCCTCATAAAATTCGCTTCTTGGTTATTATTTTTACTGCATTGTCTTCGTGGAAGTCAACACATTAACTGCGGTCCGGAGATTGCATGCACTGAAATAAATCACGTACTTTTCCCTTTCACCTTTAAAGGGAATCTTTTGAGGAAACAACCGAGCACGTCTTTCTCAAATCCCTAGAGTTTCCAACAAGGTATTCTGCAAGTAACGAAATGGCTTAATTTCCAAATTGTATTATCTGTGAGGGAGAAAATATCTCAGGATTCTATCATATCTCTAGGGTTTCCAACCAGTTATTCTGCTAGTTACGGAATGGCTTAGTTACAACGGGCGGTATTGTATTTTGGCTTTAAATTTGAAGCAAGCTTAACGAAAATTGAATGCTCAACACCTGCAGTTTCGTTAACAAATTTATTATTTTTTCGTAGCATGTGATGGGGTCAAAAGGTGATGCACAGCTGCAGTCCAAGGTATATACATTGTTTACCGGAGGACGCGTGTGGCAAGTGTACAGAGTCACGACCCCCCCATTTTCAGTTTGGCTGCTAACTTGTCACGCGTTGTTGCAGCTTTTGATTTACGGCTTTCGCATTTCCACTACCATTTTCCACATTTCCCTGGGACAAAGCAAACTCAATTTTGCGCCGGAAAAAATAGCACAGTTGCTCCAATTACGCAGCAATTGCAATCGCTGGAATTTGGCAAGCATTTCGAGCAGAACCGCCACAAAAACTTTCGCGGACATGAAAAGATTGCAATTATTTCGCTCCAGGCGAGGGGGGAATAATATTTATGAGACACACAAACCCACAGAGCACGTCCCATTGTTTAAAATCGAATTGAGAACTTCATTGAAATGGCGCTGCAGAAATTAATTATTCGAGTGCGACCATTGTGCGAGTGTATAGTATAGGTGGTATATGTGTACACAACTTTTTCCGTTGCCACTTTTCGCCGGGAAATTGCATGTCAATATTTTTTAGTTGCAGCATGAATTACAGAAATGAAAAGGGCTGCAAAAAGTCCCAAGGATCCCGTAGAATGTTTTTTTTTTTAACTTTTGTGGGTGGCTCTCATCGGAACGTATACATTTTCAAAAATACAAGTACGCTATACTGTTCAATTGAATTGGAATTTAAAGCAACGCCTGCACACTACTCGTAGTTTTTGCTGCGGATATTGGGGTCTTGTTTGTCCGGTTTATGCAAAAAAGGCTTCAATGATGCCCCAGATCATATCCTGCTCATTCTCTGTATCCCGCCTCGCATTTGTGGTTGCCGGACGAGTCCTCTTTGCGGTGAGCCCTTTGGGCCATTAAGGGGAATATTGGCTTTATTGTCGCTGGGAATTAAGTGACGGCAGAGCCGCCAAAGGCCGGGCAGGAGGAGCAGGATGAGCGGGACAACCAGGACCCTACGGTTGCATTTTACAGACTTTGCTTTTTGCATTTCGAACGCTGCCACTTGCAGTGCAAACAAATGGGCCAATTAAAGTGGAGCCTGGCAGGAGAAGAACCATTTCACAGTTGCATTGTGTGCGAAATTATAACGCAATTCAATTTTTTTACTAAATTCAGCTTATAAGTAAACCAGACTGACCTACTAGTTTTCTATTTATTACAATATACATGATTATACTTGTATTATACATTATATTATACATAATTATATTATCCATGAGAATATACATGAGCATTACACACGAGTTGATTGTAAGATACAAATAATTTGGTCAAATAGCGTTTTACATGTTTTCTTTTTGGGAAACTCAAGGATTATTTTTGATGAAATAACATTATGGCCTTATAAGTGTGTTTTCGTTGTGGTTCTGTCACTGAACGTTGAAAATAAAAGGCTCAATATTCCTTGAATCTATTATTACTCTGTTTTATTTTCATGTTATGTCAAATACATTCAATTTGTGTCAAATAGATTTCAGGGCGTATACTTAATATTTTTATTTTTATCTCAAGAAAGTTACCTTAATGTACGAAAATATTTCTTTAGAAAACCCCAATTTAGCTGCCTTACTCAATCATGGCCGAATAAGCGGTGTAAAATAGATTTAACGGTGTGTTCTCAATCTTTTCACATTCTACATTTTCTCGTAAGTAAGTATTTTCCTTAATACATTTTAATTTAAACAATTACTTGTTTAAATCCTGCTTAAAAAATCATCGATTCATTTTTGAAAATATTTTTAATTAGCAGAAATTATTTAATATTTAATACTTAATACATCATATTGGGCATTGTCTTTCCATATCCCATTAAAGCCAACGTCTTGTCGTATACTATTACGTAGAATGTGCATATATCATTCTACATATGAGTAGAGCTTATTCGTTTATTTTGTGTTTATTAACAAGTACTTTATAATTTTTACCTTTTTAATTTAGCAGCTCGTCAACGAGAATTATTATTAAATAAATATTAATTTTAACGATGCTTATGCAAACATTAGCGCAGCGCACTTTTTGCAGTTGACACTGTGTTTGCGTATGTTCTCTCATGCATTACGTGAAGCAGTTGTTCCTTTTCGATATCAACCTTGCTGGAAAGTAGAATTTAATATGCGTACTTTGGCCACGCCCCCCCTGGCTACGCCCCCCGGCCACCTTTGTTGGAAAGCACCCACATTTCACAGAAGAGTCGCATTGAACTTAATCAAAATGCTGTGCGGTCGAGTGGGTGTTCGCTTGCATTTTCCGTACGTTTTCCGTGCATTTTCCGTGCTTTTTCACACCTCTGCAGAGCTCTGGCGCAGGTGATTGCAGCCACAATTGAGTGGGGCTGCCTGATAATGCCCGTCCAAGGGTGCCACTCTGCTTGGCAACAAATGCCGGTCGCAAATGTTGCAAACAAATTTCAATGAAGCTAATTACCGATGAAAAGCAATAGTCCTTTGATTGATTGATGTAGCAGTGCGCAGTGAGCAGTGAGCAGCGAACAGCGAGCAGTGAGCGGGGGAAAGAAAGGAATTTGAAAATATGTTTAGAATGGCTGTAAGCGGCAACTTTGATATAAAGTTTGCCCAACCATCAACCACACCAATATTGAGCACATCAAACCTAATTTGATATTTCCTCAAGGAAAATGAGATACTTAACTTTGTTGCCGAAAGCACAAGCAAGTCCTGCCTGCACTCTCAAGGATAATGCTTGTATGGCGCTTGGGTGGCTTTCTGTGATTGTTTTGTGGGTGGCTACGCTCCTCAAGTCGTGCTAAAGTTGAATATTCGAACTGGCAAAAATACTCGTTTGTACACATGATTTTGCGTTAAACAAGTTGTCTTTTTGCGACGCGTCGCACGTGGCGTATACTTCATATTTCCCAACTGAATTTCGTCGACGTCTTTTTGGCTGTCAGGGTGCGTGTGGGAGGCTGTTTGGCTGTTTGGGTGCTTGCGGGGTGGTGGTGACCTTGGGTTGATTTACCCCAAACGAGGTTAATCAAAGGTTTTTGGCTTTAGCCGAAATTTCAATTGCTTAAAAGCGTTTATGCATAACCAAAGCAATTGATTTTCTCCACTTTTATTACAATATTTCATGGCAAACGGGTACAAGTGTTAAATTTAAAGCACGCAGCAGGCAGCAGGCAGGATGCAGGATGCAAGAGCCAAGTGGCGTGTTCCAGACGTAGCTTCCAGCCTGGCAACGAAAACAATTGAGTAAAAAACAAGTAGTAATAATCGTCATTGTCTGTACTTACTCGCACTTTAGGTTGTAGAAACAAGGAGAGCAGTGGAGGAGACCCAGTTATGTTTAAAAACATCCAAATTTAGGGGTCTGCGCTTGGTTCTAGAAGCCGGATCGAGAACACATCAGAAATCAATGACATCAGAACAGATGGCCAGCCCCGCGGCAATTATTTGTTCTGCAACGCACGGAGAGGGGTTGCATGCCGAAGGAAATGCCACAGGCACGGTGAACTTGCTGTTAACAAAAAACTGGCCGCCAGGCGGTACTTACAGACTGGAAAACTATAATGACACAAAAAACAATATGAAGAAAATTTGAAAGAAAATATATTTTTACTCACCTATCAGCCAGATCAAATAAAAACAATTAAATTTAAAAAATCAAAGAAGAATCAAGAGAAGCTCGAACGATCTGTCTCCATCAGGTATGGAGAGATTTACAAATGGAGTTGAGCCTCAGTATCTCCCACGGGTGGCACATAATTTGCAAAGTCCTAAAAGATACAAATACTATTAAAATCAACAAGAGGCGAAATCAATTAAATGTTCATACCAAGAAGTAAACCATTTTCTTG
>JAJJHQ010009992.1:0-28977 GCA_021223825.1 Drosophila ironensis | reverse complement strand
ACTGGGTCTTGGGATCTCATATATCTGCGAAGTAAGGATATTTTCAACCTTCAGTCCATAACTTCAGGTTTCGAAAGCGCCTGAGGTGGATTGGGGCGGTGTGAGACTTGTCCACAGGTTGAGGACTCGGCAGCGATATGAATGCTCTGTCCAAACATCTCTACAGCATCGTTGATGTCCTCAGGAGATCTTAACACCAGATTGAGGCTAACAAGCCGGTTAACTGCTGCTTGGAAGCGCGTATTACCTAATAAATAAACCCAAAACCATCTTAATACAAATAAAATCTAGTTCAACAAGACGATGAATGATATCTTGCTATATATTTTAATTATGATTAGCCGTAGGGATTCTACCGTAAAACAAACACCACATGCGATGCCCTGAAGAAATTCACCATAGAAAATACCCGTATATTAACGATACCTTTGTCCCTGAGTGCCTGGCATCAAAGGAATGGCCGTCGATCTGACCTTGTGCCCTTGGGGGTGGGCGGAATGGACTGGGAAGTCCGAAGCGCAATAGTGCGTATAAGCAATTCCCTTTCTGAATAGTTTTCAGTTTCTGTTTCAGCCTCAGTTTGCTTGCCACAGAAATGGCAAGAGTTTCAAATATTTGCACTCAACTATTTTGTGGCCGAAAAGCATGGAAATCGCTTTGGCAAAGTTTTTCACTGACCAGCGTGGCCAGGGACACCAAATTAAATTGTCGTCCAGCCGCTGCGATGCCAATTACCTTGCCGTGGAAGCCCGATCGGACCCGTAATTGGCATTCCTTGCGGTCGATTGGTCACCGAAAAGGCGCTGCAACACCTGCAGGTCGTTCGGGCAGATATTCCATTACACCAACCAGCGCAATTTGTCCGTCGCCAGTAATCCGATTAATGGATATACTTGTGCGGCGGCCTGTGCATTAACACCAGCTACTTGATTACTGCGCATCCGTGCACCGTCTCCCGCTTACCTCTGCCGGAAATCCCGGGCTCCATCCTTCTTCCTGAGATGCTAATCAACATGTAACAGCTCTCGGGCAATTAAAGTCGCAACATGACACGAGGCAGTTGTCGCTTCCATTTGTATTCATGGCAAACGGGCCAGCTCCGCCTTCCGTTTGTGGTGTTTGCGCCAACTGCCAACTGCCAACTGGCAACTGGAAACTGGCAACTGCCAACTTTTTCTGGTATGCAAATGAATGACATGACGATGACACGGCAAGTTTAGTGACTCCTCCAACTGCACAAGCGGTATCTTCAAGGATATGTATATTCTCAGTACTCTCTATGTAGATAGACATATCGTTCGAGCAGATGAAAGTCCTCAAATATCTGCGACACTGAGCAGAGCCATGCGACTGGCTGATACCCTGCACCAGGACCTCGCCCGCACAGCCTGCTCCCCGGGACAGGCAGGCAGCCCTATGCCGATCCTGGCCAGGGCTAAGCCACGGCCCGAGAGGCAGCCCTGATAAAATGGAAAATATTATTTTTTAATTAAGTCATAATAGCAATGTCTGTCGGTGGAAGGACGACGCACAGGACGAGCCTGGGTGGGGGCTAATCTGCGGGACGGGGTCCCCTTCTTTTGCCTTTTGCCGAATGTCGAATGAATGCCGGGGTGAATGCTAATGACCCGGGCAGGATGCCAACTCCTGACAACAGGACGTGCTCACACAGTTTTCGGCAACGCGCACGCAGTTTGCATATTTTCACATAATTTTGCATTACTTCAAGGACGATATCCAAGATATCCCAGCACGGCGATGGCGGAGGCGGAGGCCAACGGAAATTGCAGGACCGGATCTGGCAAAGACAAGACGCAGTCCTCAGTCCTTGCGGCTTGGCCTGCTAATCCAAACTGTAATTATTGGTATCGAGGCCATTGCCCGGAAATTTGCGGTTGCGGATATTCCTCACCCGTTAATCAATCAATTAATCAAAAGTTGGCGCCCTCGCCAAGGCCAGAGGGTCGTGCCAAGATGAAGGGCGAGGGGCGAAGGACCGCTAAAACTGCCGCCCACTTAAAGGGGTTTATTGGAAGAAATTAAATTTAATTTTAACGCTAATGAGAAACGCTTGGCAGGCGCCGGAAGTTCTTTCTGTCAAATGCGAGAGCACCCAGCCGTGGGGATGCCACGGAGGCGGTGGGCGTGGCTAAGCGGTTCCCCCTCCACCGAACTAACCTCGCATGCGAGTGTGTAATTCCTGAAAGTAATTTCGTAATTTCGTAATTTGTTTTGGCAGGCAGAAAGTAATTTTCTGTCGGTGGTTTTTTGGATTTGCGGCAAGAGTTTTTGGTTGGCGTTAAGACTTTTAGTATCCTTGCGGCAAATATTCATATATCATGCTGGTGCGGCGTCCCATCCGTCTCCGGCTCCGCGAATTAATCAATTTGATAAGGAGCCAGGTCCTGGCGGTGGCGCCACTTGCCGGTTACCCCTTGGAGCCCACGGGTATGCCCGGGATTACGGTGGCACATGCNTCCCAAAACTTGCAGCCCAAAAGCTTGCTGCAATCTTCGGGCTTTGAGCAACGAAAGCAGATGTCAGGTAGCACCTACAATTTTACTTTGTTCCCCATAAAATCATATTTCTGTTTTTAAATTAACACTTTAATTACATCATACTCGTAGATGTTTTAATTGGGGTATTGTAGCAATTTGCTATGTGAAATTTCCATGTTTTGGTTGCTCATTAACTGATAATAATAACATTTAAAACATCTTTATTTAGGAATAAAACTATAAGACTTTCTATTCAATTCTACTAAATGTTTTGGTAGATGGTTTTGGGTTAATTTATTAGGTGATTCGGTTAGATTGTTGAAAATTGATTTGTTTTCTGAAGGTACGATGTAAGAACGAGGATGCTTGTAAAACGGAAATGGAATGATTAGCCTTAAATTGAATCCAGGCTTCGACCATGCAGCCACTCAACTTAACCGCACATTTTCATTTGAAAATCTTCACCATGTCTTTCAAATTCACCACTCCCCCCGATTTCCGATATGCGGATATCCACTGGCCATAACAATGTTTATCAGAAACCAGGCCACTCCGAAAGCTCCAAGCAGCTAACAAATAGCTTAGTATCCGGAAGCCAATTAAATCTGAAGGAATCGAATAAATTAACACAAAACTTAACATTTGAATGCGCTCCACAAACTAGTTGATGTTTCGTCTGAGGATGTTAGCCCTTATATATTTGAAAACTAAAATAAAGGTCTTTGGTCACACCACCGTGCTGTTATGCTTAACTGTTAAGTTTCGCCTAACAGCCGCTCTCTGGCCGTTCCTTTTTCGATCTGGCAAGGCCTAGAAGTATCACTCTCCCACTGGACTTGAAAGTATCACTCTCCCACTGGACTTGAAAGTCATCAGAATTATTTCGGTACGTCTAAGAAAATCTCATAAAAAATTATTCCTTTCCTAACTGAATATCCGCAAACGGTGTTTTCGCTTCTCTACAAGACGACCAGAAAATAAGAAAGGATCGCCGTGACACAGCTCGAAGCTTTACCAATACACCACTCGAAGCTTCACCACTACACCACTTGTCTTCACCACTACAACGGCTCGAACAAGGTTAACGAAATTAAGAAAAAGTTTTTCGTATTTGTTTATAACACACCGCCCTAGTTTCGCGTTTTTCGTTTCAAGTTTTTTCACCATGTCGCAGTCGGAGCAGCAGCCGCAGTCGGAGCATCAGTCGGAGCAGCAGTCGCAGCAGCAGTCGCAGCAGCGGTCGCAGTCGCTGACAGAGGTAAACATAAACATCCGAGTGCTGAAAGTCTTAGGTCTACCTCTGCTGAAACGCATTTTTGAGCTGACTAAGATGTTCGAGCGCTTCCCCGTGCGCCAGCTGCGGGAGATATTCCCCCAGCTCGTGTACTCCATGTTCGGCCTCAACGGCAATCCCGCGGGCTGGGGCCTACGGACCACGACCGATTACGAGGAGAAGGAGTTCGAGTGCCTGATGAAGTTTTTCGGAGTGACCGGGCCGTGGATGCGCTTGTGCCACAGCCTCGTGGCGGAGCCTGGCAAGTTCGAGCTGGACGTCTGCATGCTGCCGCCAAAGTTCGTGGAAATGTTGGGGACAGGCACGAATCCCGTGTTCTATGTCGACATCATCAATGTCGATCGCATGGGCAATCACCTGGGAACGCTCTCGCTGAACGCCTTTGACTTTTATGTGATCCACTTCGTGCTGCACGCCATGAAACCGCTGCACTACATAAATACCATTGCCATGGAAATCCACAACTTGCAGGCCATGACGGTGTACCAGGAGTTGGTGTCCGACTACCTCAGCAACTTCCTGCCCCTGTACCCCGACTCGCGAATAGAGCCGATGGACATCAGCGGGGTGAAGGCCCCGCAGCCCGTGCCGTCCCAGACCGTGCAGCCGCAGAGGCAGCCGCGCTACTTGAGGATACCAGCCTCCCTCCGGATCGACACTGAGGCCGGAGGCGACTCCATAGCCAACAACGGCAGGTCGGCCGGCAGTCCCAGTTCTCAGCGGGTCAGCGGGAGGTTGTACGCCTGGCGCTCGGAGTCCGTGCTGCACCTTTTCGCGGACATCTGGCTGCGGTGCGACTTCGAGTCGGACCGGCTCCTGCCCAGCAGCGAGTTTGTGCTCGTGGTGCGCTCCCTGATCAAGCAGGTGCACTTCTTCGCCAGCACGGTCGAGCAGGATCACAGCTCGCTCTGGGCGCTGCGCAGGGGGGCACGGACCATAATCAAGGCGCGCATCTACGCCTTCATGTGCGGCCTCATCGATCACTGGCCCCGAAACAACTCGGTGATACTGGTGCTGGACTTTTGGCTGTGCTACATCCAGCCGTGGCGGTACACCCTGGCAGCCTTGAACCAAGAACCGAGCGACTCCGACGGCCGGCCGCCCATTCCGTCCTCTTTCGATGCCTTCATTATCGACAACCTGATGATGTATACGCACATCTTCGTGCTGCTGCTGCCGAGATTCGACCAACTCGATTACACCGTCAACCGGAACGTTGATATGCTTGACCGCCTGGCGGTGATATTTTCCCAGGACGACCTCATTGAGCGCTTGCAGCGGTACGAGGGCCTGAATGCGTTTGACTCGACCCAGCGAGCCTTTGACTCGACCCAGCTTTCGGCTGGCACTCAGTGGAGCACCGTGTTCCCCACCCATTGGCCAAAGCTATTCAGCGAGCCCATGAAGAGGCACATGGAGACTTTCCTGCTACCGATCAGCTTGGGTCGCAATGCTGTGTTCAAGGACATTGAAGCTATGCAGAATCAAATCACCGAGCGGAAGCGAGCTGCAGGACCCATTAAACATTTATACAATAAACTGAGGAAAGCATACAAAAAGGACGAAGAGGCACTGGAGGAGCTCAGACGCATTCCGGATATTCTTCGAGAGTGCATCGAAGCCTTTTGTAACGCCTTCAATGTGGATCCAGCGAACCTGTCCATGTACGAGAACCTGCCCAACGATCCTCCGGAATCCCCATCAGTCGAAAAGTTTAGCTTCTTCGACTCCAACAACGTATTTGACATTTCAAAGATAAACCCCCGTCAAATGTGGATAAACGCCGCCAATTTGGAGCCCACAATCGATCCCGCCTTGCTGCCCATCCGATCGAATGAGGTGAGGTTCTTCGTGTTAAAGCTGCACGGCTTTTCGATGATTATAAACGATATGTTTGGCGGCATATTCGAAGCCATCTACAACCGCGATGACTACTTTGGCAGGCTTGCCAAGCGTTTGTTATATGGGCCCATGACGGAGAAGTGGTTTGAAAAGCGCAACGGCAGCTCAGTCCGTTTGGAGCGGCCCGTCCCGCCGCGCCTCTGCCTGCGGTCCCTGAGCTCAGTTCACAATATTGCGCTCATCCTGATGCTCATGTTCTTCGCCAGATTGCTGTGGGGAACCTGGACCTACGGAACTTCCATGTTGGTCCTTATTTTTCTGAGCTGTCATATGGTTTTGGCAGTGTTCTTCTAATCAAAATGACTGTAATTGTGAAATTTATATATTTTTAGTTGTATTGTTTGCCGGCTGTTTCGTTTATTAATATACCATTTCGGAGATAAACAATTTTTTTTATTCCATAGGTGACAAAGGGTGTGACTATATACTAAGAATGATATACTCCATGTATAAGATAATCGCACCTAAAGCAGAAATAATCATGTCTCTAACTCCTACCAGCTTGGAGATGTTGTCACATATGTATGTGGACGATAATACGTTTTATGCGGACATACGGACAGGGTGAGATGGAGTAAACTTTACAACTAAGCTTTACTATTATTGGTTTTTAATATACATAATCAACATATGTAATCACCTCCGAAACAAAGTACAAAGTAGTAGTAGAGGACGAGCCTAAAAATGGTTAGACATTTTGGGGTATTATATAGGAAACATAGGTTATTTCTTGTTTAAAAAGAGGTTATCGCATGGAGGCACAATTCGGAAAGCAGAAATTGAACATCCAATTAAGATTAAAGCCAACTGCGGCCTGTATTGGCATAGTACGAGTATCTTCGTGCTCAGCAATGCGTCATGTCCAATCATCCAATCATTCCACCATCCAGCCTTCCAGCCATCGAAGCATTCAGGCATGCATCTGTCCGTGATTGTGGCGCCTCAAATCGATTGCAAATTCTGGTTTTGTGACGACTCGCTTGTGATTCACTAATTGCCGACTCTTGCTTCACGAGCATCAATTTACGGTGACAACCGCGGAAACCGCGCCGGAAGGGGAAAGAGCGAAGACGGAAGTCCCGTCCCGCAGGCACACAAAGGATAACACTCTGAGGTGTGGGCAGGGGAATCCTTTAGACTTGACTTTAAATGCACCCATTTGCGGGTAATTTACGGCCTCTAAGCCATTCCAAAAATGAACTTTGATGTTCCTAATGGCTTTCCTTTCTCCACTTCCATATACTGCGAGTGTACGATATGTACACAATAGAATGGCACGGAGCCGCGTGGAATGGGTGTCTGATATATATGCACGCACATAAACACTCGGTGTGCAGAGTCACTTTGACCTGGTGGTATCCTGCTAGCCATCGACCCGTGACCCCGACGCCTTGTGCCGCAGGATGGGAGGTTATTGTTTTCGTTTCTGAGGCAGGTCGGTCTTCCGACTTGGCTGCGGGCCTGTTTCCAGGGCAACGGGCGGGAAGATGCCCAGAAGGTCACAGACACGCCGTGGGAGTGCTGCTAAGTGTCGACAGGTAAATAACGATTCACGATGGCACTGTGGCCCACATTGGTCTACTGGGCAACAGCAACGAGGGCACCCCATGAAATTAAAGTTGTCTATTGAAAGCAGCAATGCCTGCTACTTAAAAGGAATATCGCAATTCAATTTAAACCGCATTTGAAACCACTTGAAATCGGGAACGTCATGAGATGCATTACCATTCATCTCTGAATCTAATTCAAAGTCGATAGACATTGTAGAATATGCTTGAATTTGAAGAGTTTATAAGGATAGCAACTTATTTTAGGAGCACTACGATGCGAGAAAACGCAGACGGACAAACTAACGGACAAGCTGCGGACAAGCTGCGGACAAAGACATCGTTTCATTGCCAGGCCACAATGTTGTTCCTAATCACAAACAACTCAGAGTTAATAAAGAGCATCTGGCCCTTTATTCTTGTTTGCCGCAATGTACACCACCGTAATCATCGAGTGCCTCGGGCAACAATCGTTGGTGGCGGGCACGGCGGATCCTCGGTGCAGATGAGGAGCCACTTGCGGGCTTTATTCTCGCCTTGCTTTTATCCTTGAAACTGAAGCACTGAAAGCGCACCTGGTCTCACTTGCTGGTATCCGGGTATCCGCACGATTTAGAAGGCAAACGGGGGTGCCCAGTCGGTTGGTTAAGTGCAGCATTGATTCGGTGTCCAGGTGTACAGGTGTGCAGGTGTGCAGGGAGTGCACAACTTTCAGCATAAGCTCTCCAGCCAGGTCCTCTTCCTGGGCCATTAAAAACGCTTTTTCGGGAGCCCCCCCCGCTTGTGGCAACATGTTGTCGCCACATACGGACGTACCTACATGTGGTACTTGCCTCGGTACTACTCGTATAGTTTCCTAATTGATTTCGAAATCAAGGCAGGGCTCGCCGGCAAATCAAAAGCACCAGCAGAAAACTTTGCTCCGGATCCCGGGCCACGTGCACTTGGGGGGGACTCCTTTTGTTCCGGGGCAAACAAAAAAGCGGAGCAAACAAAGCAACTAGCAAACAAATAAACGAGCAAACAACCAAACAAGCAAACAAATGGCGGCAGGCGGCAGGCGGCAAAAAGAAAAACATTTGGCATCAATGAATGAGTGAAAGGGGCCATAAGGCTGCCGGGCGGGATGAATGGCAGGCGAAATAATTAAATCAAAATTGTGTTTTCATTGCGTGCAGGCAGCAAAACATGCGCATCCCATTAAAATAGTTTCACGGCAAAACTGACCCTGACGCGGCGATTACTATGCCAGAAATCAAGTTTTCTTGGTTGCTTTTATGGCTCACGACCTAGGGAGAAGTTTTAGCTGTCCTAATTACTTTCCAATAATTGTAGAGGTGATTAAAATTAAGTTTCTATAATAACATTTCAACTTCACTGAGAGTTTCTCAAGACTTGCCCCCTCAACGTCTTTATAAAACTCATCTTTTCGCCTTAAACTATTACTACTGCTTAAACTTCTTTGACTACAAGTTTATTGAAAATGTGTGTAGTAAAATCTTTGGCAACATTTCCTTATATTTGAAAATTGTAGCCTTTTTGGGCGATTAATTTAAAACAAAGAAAAATAATCGCACAAGCAAATGGCTTCAAAACATGTGAAACATTTATATTGTAATCGAATGCATTGAAATCCGTTTATTTACAAATTGGCTTGGCCAGCTAAGCGTGAATTCCAAAAGGTAAACAACACAGCTTTCCGCAGCAAAAATGCGACTGAAATTTGAGTTTCGTTGACCAGGCGAACAAACTGTGGAATGGCGATCTCCGCTCCACCTTATCGACTTTCGAAGGGCGTTCGACTCAGTGGATGGAGCAGCCTTAGTTTATGTTAAGAACCGGGAAGACCAATACAAAAGCTTTAGTCGAGATTTATCGACCACAATACCCCAGTTTAAGGAATTTTGTGTTACAAACTAAGTCCAAATATGTATTAGGATGGTTTTATGTTCATTTATTATTTAATTCAGTAAGATTGTTTTATAACTTGAGACTCGATACACAACACGGGAACGAAAACATGTTAAAAGATAAATTCTTGACACTGGCTTCATCTGCAGAAGTGGTTTCGATAATGTTTCTGAGGAAAGAGGATTTTAGCAGTTGCAACATTTCGATAACAATAATTTTACCTAGTCCTCGCTAAAGGACAATGCACCTTGAGTTTGTGATCTTTCGGGTATTGTTTATAGTTCACTGTTGACTGTAGAATAACTAATTTTCGAAACTTTTTATCCAAAACGAAATGTGTAAATATGTCGACAAATGTTTACACTTTAAATTTAGACAACTTTTCACATGGAATTACGAAAAATGACTGAGGGGAGACAGGCTTAACGTTGGCATTTCGACTTTTCCAAAAGGAAATTCATTTCAAAGCCATCTATATATTTGAAAACTAAAATAAAGGTCCTAACAAAAACTGAAAGCAAANATAGTTTTAACTGTAAGCAAAAAGATTTATCGCTAGATATAATAATTTGTAGCTCTAAGAAAAAAGATTTATACTCTTGGTCTAACCATTTGCGAGATATAGACAAATTTACACAAGAAGAAAATAGTACACATTAAATGCACTTAAAATAAAAAGAATTATGTCTCTCCTACCATCTCGGAGATATTGTCAAATATGTGGAAGAAATTACAATTTTATGCACATTACGTAGGAGGAAAGGGAAATTTAAGCTTTGCGACGAGTTTTGAATGGCATAGAGTTGTATAAGGTAAAGATTTTTTATTTTAGTTTTCCTTAAATTGTACAAGTATGATGTACTCTGCGGCTGCCTGTCCTTATGAAAAGTCCGCGCGGAGAAGTAACCGGGAATAACAAATACAAACGCTGTAAGTAGTCGAGATTTATCGACCACAATACCCCAGTTTAAGAAATTTTGTGTAACAAACTACAAGTATGTCCAAATATGTATTAGAATGGTTTTATTTTAATGTATTATTTAACTCGGTAAGATTGTTTTATAACTTGAGACTCGATACACAACACGGGAACGAAAACATGTTAAAAGATAAATTCTTGACACTGGCTTCATCTGCAGAAGTGGTTTCGATAATGTTTCTGAGGAAAGAGGATGTTAGCAGTTGTAACATTTCGATAACAATAATTTTACCTACTCCTCGCTAAAGGACGGGGCACCTTGAGTTTGTGATCTTTCGGGTATTGTTTATAGTTCAGTTGACTGTAGAATAACTAATTTTCGATACTTTTTTCCAAAAACAATGTGTAAATTTGTCGACAAATGCTTACATTTTAAATTTAGACAACATTTCACATGGAATTACTAGAAATAACTGAGGGGAGACAGGTTTAACGTTGGCATTTCGACTTTTCCAAAAGGAAATTCATTTCAAAGCCGACTATATATTTGAAAACTAAAATAAATGTCTTAACGAATACAAGAAAAAGATAAGGAGAAATAAATTGCTTAAATTTCGTTTATTAATAATCAGATTCAGACAATATCTTTATTATTTTTTGCCCGATCTCTATAAAACATGGCACATGGCTGGATACTTAAAGTTTTAACTGTAAGCAAAAATATGTATATCTTTGGATCTGGCCATTTCGGAGATATGGAAATATATGGAGAAGAAAATACCATTTTTTTAATTCCAAAAGAGACAAGNATTTCGGAGGTATAGAAATATATGGAGAAGAAAATACCATTTTTTTAAATCCAAAGGCGACAAGGGGCGTGACTGTATAATAAGATAATATGTAGAACCAAAATATCTGACATTTATATTGTAATCGAATGCATTGGAGTCCGTTTATTTACAAATTGGCTTGACCAGCAAAGCGTAAATTCCAAAAGGTAAACAACACAGCTTTCCGCAGCAAAAATGCGACTGAAATTTGAGTTTCGTTGACCAGGCGAACAAACTGTGGAATGGCGATCTCCGCTCCACNCAGGAACCTGATTCCATGGCTTGTTAATCATTCGCATGTTGGTCAACACAATGCTCCGCTCTTGCCAAATGGGACTCTGGTCTTCGGGCCCTAAAGCGATTTTTATCGTTGTCGCTTAGCACGAACCTCTATGCAAAGCCCTGGTTGAGGGTCCCAAGCAGAATAGTGGGGTTTACGGGTGTTCCAGGGTGTTCCTGGGTGTTTCTGGGTGGTGGGCCAGCCCCCTCGTCCATTCTGCGCGACATTCAACGACAAATGTCTTTCATTTACGCGTAATAAAAACGAAATCTCCGCTGAACAATGGCCGCCGGGCGGCTTTTCCACTACCAGGAAGCTCGGGGAAAATGGAAAACGAGGGCAGCCGGCGGTAGGCAGTCTGGTATCCTGGCATCCTGCCGTCCCTGCCATCCCTGCCCTAGCGCCAGCACCATATACTTTGTGGCTGCCTCGAGTGTATTTTACGTTATTTTGTATTTAATTTACAGCCGCAGGCTCCCCCGAGACACTGCGGCTCTTAGCGGCATGAAAATATAAGCCATACATGTTGATTACACGGGAAAAAAGCGCCACGAAATGCGCTTAAATATGCATGAGAGTTAGGCATTGAATTTAAAACTTCAACAGAATGGCATGAATTGGCTTCAGTTCGGCGTCTATTCCCGGAAATCATCGGCCTTCAAGTGCCGCGAATGGAAATTGTGGGCTTTCCACTTGAAACGGCGGGACGGGCGGACAGACAGATGGGTGGATGGGTGGATGGTTGGATGGATGTCAACGGGAAATACACACAAGTAAGTACGAGTATATCAAGGCGGGAGGACAAAGGAAGCGGCTCCGGGCGCGGAAGGCACTTGAAGTGCCGCTGGATTAATTAGGAAATGAAGTGCAAGCCAAACTCGGTACTCCACATTTCAAAAGCGTCGGGTACCGTGACATTTTCAGACATAATGTGACCGAAACCACGGCACTATACTCGTACGCCTCGTCGTTCCGTTCAATGGGCGAAACTACAAATAATTCACTACTTCCGAAATCAAAGGAAATTGTAGAAACATTTTAAAGCTAATATGTCTGGTTCCCTACTTCTTCCCATCGTGAAGGTTTATTGGGGAGGCAAGCGCTTGCAAATCAATAAGTAGTTAGTTTAATGTGGTCTATCTTTGGTCTATCTAAGACGGTTGAATATTGTCTTAAAGCTTACTATATACTCTGCACTGCAGAGGAGATATCGTCACGAACATGGAAACTGATCAGCAGAAGTAAAAGCCTCAAGTCGATAGCGGATCATGACGGCAGAGCTAGGAACGACAAGAGATCATTACTGATCATTACAATCCCAACCCGTACGAGACTCAGACGGAACACTCCTAACAGACGCTGATGAGCAAATCCAGAGATGGCGACGACACTTCATGGAGATCAGCTGCACAGACATTGCATCCACACTTCAAAGAAATTTGGCAGAGTGGACAAGATCCAGCAGCCAAGAAGAGAGAAATCATCATCAAACTACCAAAGAAGGCAAACCTCAGAGACTGCAACAACTGGTGAGGAGTAACTATTCTGAATACTACCTCAAGATCTTAGCTACACTTCTGAATGAGCTAAACGGAGAAGATCAAACCTACATTACGGGACGAACAAGGAGGCTTCAGATCACACAGGAGTTTCGTTGACCAGGCGAACAAACTGTGGGATGGCGATCTCCGCTCCACCTCCTGTGCATGGACTTTCAGAAGGCGTTCGACTCAGTGGATAGAGCAGCCCTAGTTCATGTTAAGAACCGGGAAGAGCAATACAAAAGCTGTAGTCGAGATTTATCGACCACAATACCCCAGTTTAAGGAATTTTGTGTTACAAACTATGTCCAAATATGTATTAGGATGGTTTTATGTTCATTTAATTCGGTAAGATTGTTTTATAACTTGAGACTCGATACACAACACGGGAACGAAAACATGTTAAAAGATAAATTCTTGACACTGGCTTCATCTGCAGAAGTGGTTTCGATAATGTTTCTGAGGAAAGAGGATGTTAGCATTTGTAAAATTTCGATAACAATAATTCTACCTACTCCTCGCTAAAGGACAATGCACCTTGAGTTTGTGATCTTTCGGATATTGTTTATAGTTCAGTTGACTGTAGAATAACTAATTTTCGATACTTTTTCCAAAAACAATGTGTAAATATGTCGACAAATGTTTACACTTTAAATTTAGACAACCTTTCACATGGAATTACGAAAAATTACTGAGGGGAGACAGGTTTAATGTTGGCATTTCGACTTTTCCGAAAGGAAATTCATTTCAAAGCCTTCTATATATTTAAAAACTAAAATAAAGGTCGTAACGAAAACAAAAAAAACTCAAGGAGAGATTAAGTGCTTTGTATAATTTTGGATATTCTATTGTTTTGCTGGCTGTTTCGTTTATTAATACTCAGATACTGTGACCGTATCTTTATTATTTACCATCCGATCTTTAAGATTTAACTCTAAGCAAAAAGATTTATATCTTTGGATCTGGCCATTTCGGAGATATAGACTAATATTGCCACAAACTCGTATGTAGAAAATTATACGGTTTTAAGCGGATGGACGGATAGTGGTCTATCTAAGACGGTTGAATATTGTCTTAAAGCTTACTATATACTCTGCACTGCAGAGGAGATACTTGGCACCCAGCAGCCCAGACGCACTGGATATCGTCACGAACATGGAATCTGATCAGCAGAAGAAACAGACTAAAGTCCATAGCGGATCACGACGTCCACACTTCAAAGAAATTTGGTAAAGTGGACAAGATCCAGCAGCCTCAGCGACTGCAACAACTGGCGAGGAGTAACCATTCTGAACACTAGCTACAAGATCTTAGCTACACTTCTGAATGAGCGTTTAACGGAGAAGATAAAACCAACATTACGGGACGAACATTAACATTACTTCAGACCACACAGGAGTTTCGTTGACCAGGCGAACAAACTGTGGGATGGCGATCTCCGCTCCACCTCCTGTGCATCGACTATCAGAAGGCGTTCGACTCAGTGGATAGAGCAGCCCTAGTTCATGTTAAGAACCGGGAAGACCAATACAAAAGCTGTAGACGAGATTTATCGACCACAATACCCCAGCTTAAGGAATTTTGTGTTACAAACTATGTCCAAACATGTATTAGGATGGTTTTATGTTCATTTATTATTTAATTCAGTAAGATTGTTAACTTGAGACTCGATACACAACACGGGAACGAAAACATGTTAAAAGATAAATTCTTGACACTGGCTTCATCTGCAGAAGTGGTTTCGATAATGTTTCTGAGAAAAGAGGATGTTAGCAGTTGTAACATTTCGATAACAATAATTTTACCTAGTCCTCGCTAAAGGACAATGCACCTTGAGTTTGTGATCTTTCGGATATTGTTTATAGTTCACTGTTGACTGTAGAATAACTAATTTTCGAAACTTTTTTTTCCAAAAAAAATGTGTAAATATGTCGACAAATGTTTACACTTTAAATTTAGACAACATTTCACATGGAATTACTAGAAATAACTGATGGGAGACAGGTTTAATGTTGGCATTTGGACTTTTCCAAAAGGAAATTCATTTCAAAGCCGTCTATATATTTGAAAACCAAAATTAAGGTCTTAGCGAAAACAAGAAAAAGAGAAGGAGAAATAAATTGCTTCGTATAATTTTGGAAATTCTATTGTTTTTCCAGGTATTTCGTTTATTAATAT
Source organism: Drosophila ironensis (assembly GCA_021223825.1). NCBI lineage: Eukaryota > Metazoa > Arthropoda > Insecta > Diptera > Drosophilidae > Drosophila > Drosophila ironensis. Next base: position 14,077 of record JAJJHQ010009992.1, on the reverse strand, counting down.
TCAAATCGAATACTCAGATCGTATCTTTATAATTTTGGCACATGGCTGGATATTTATAGTTTTAACTGTAAGCAAAAAGATTTATCGCTAGATATAATAATTTGTAGCTCTAAGAAAAAAGATTTATACTCTTGGTCTAACCATTTGCGAGATATAGACAAATCTACACAAGAAGAAAATAGTACACATTAAATGGACTTAAAATAAAAAGAATTATGTCTCTCCTACCATCTCGGAGATATTGTCAAATATGTGGAAGAAATTACAATTTTATGCACATTACGAAGGAGGAAAGGGAAATTTAAGCTTTGCGACGAGTTTTGAATGGCATAGAGTTGTATAAGGTAAAGATTTTTTATTTTAGTTTTCCTTAAATTGTACAAGTATGATGTACTCTGCGGCTGCCTGTCCTTATGAAAGGTCCACGCGAAGAAGTAACCGGGAATAACAAATACAAACGCTGTAAGTAGTCGAGATTTATCGATCACAACACCCCAGTTTAAGGAATTTTGTGTTACAAACTATGTCCAAATATGTATTAGGATGGTTTTATGTTAATTTATTATTTAATTCGGTAAGATTGTTTTATAACTTGAGACTCGATACACAATACGGAAACGAAAACATGTTAAAAGATAAATTCTTGACACTGGCTTCATCTGCAGAAGTGGTTTCGATAATGTTTCTGAGAAAAGAGGATGTTAGCACTTGTAAAATTTCGATAACAATAATTTTACCTAGTCCTCGCTAAAGGACGGGGCACCTTGAGTTTGTGATCTTTCGGGTATTGTTTATAACATAGTTCACTGTTGACTGTAGAATAACTAATTTTCGAAACTTTTTATCCGAAAAAAATGTGTAAATATGTCGACAAATGTTTACACTTTAAATTTAGACAACTTTTCACATGGAATTAATAGAAATAACTGAGGGGAGACAGGTTTAAGGTTGGCATTTTGACTTTTCCAAAAGGAAATTCATTTCAAAGCCTTCTATATATTTGAAAACGAAACTAAAGGTCTTAATGGAAACAGAAAACGAAAAGAGATAAGGTGCTTCGTATAATTTTGGATATTCTATTGTTTTGCTGGTTGTTTCGTTTATTAATACTCAGATTGCATACTGTGAACGAATCTTTATTATTTACCATCCGATCTTTAAGATTTAGCTCCAAGCAAAAAGATTTATATCTTTCGATCTGGCTATTTCGGATATATAGACTAATATGCAGGAGGAAATACACATTCCCCGGCTCCAAAACGGCGACCCACATGTCTTTTGCTGTGATTAAAGTGAAAACAACCCACAAGCGGGTCGAGTACTCCCGGCGTACAACTCCACTTTCGCCGCTGAGGGGCTTGTCATTTTAAAGGCGTGTCAGTTCGCAATGATGAACCCTAGATATTTTGGCATCTGCACTGATAGTCTTTCCCCTATTATACGCATATTACTTAAAAATATATTACTTTATATTACATATTACTTTATGGCATTCATTTGACAAACTTATTTATAAGTGTATTAGTGTTCTTAAGATATCCGGATGTTTTACTTAAAAGCGGAGTGGCCCGGCAATGTAATATGTTTTTGTGGCTAAGGAAAGTTGCAGTGCGAGAGCTGTATTTCATCCAACAGTACGAGAAGGGCAATTTTTGCATAACCGATATCTTTGAAATGATAAAGCTAAAGCCACACAAGAGTTGCGTTGACCAGGAATGGCGATCTCCGCTCCACCTCCTGTGCATCGACTTTCAGAAGGCGTTCGACTCAGTGGATAGAGCAGCCCTAGTTCATGTTAAGAACCGGGAATAACAAATACAAACGCTGCAGTCCAGATTTATCGACCACAATACCCCAGTTTAAGGAATTTTGTGTTACAAACTATATCCAAATATGTATTAGGATGGTTTTATGTTCATTTATTATTTAATTCAGTAAGATTGTTAACTTGAGACTCGATACACAACACGGGAACGAAAACATGTTAAAAGATAAATTCTTGACACTGGCTTCATCTGCAGAAGTGGTTTCGATAATGTTTCTGAGGAAAGAGGATGTTAGCAGTTGTAACATTTCGATAACAATAATTTTACCTACTCCTCGCTAAAGGACGGGGCACCTTGAGTTTGTGATCTTTCGGGTATTGTTTATAGTTCAGTTGACTGTAGAATAACTAATTTTCGATACTTTTTTTCCAAAAACAATGTGTAAATATGTCGACAAATGTTTACACTTTAAATTTAGACAACTTATCAGATGGAATTACGAAAAATGACTGAGGGGACACAGGTTTAATGTTGGCATTTTGACTTTTCCAAAAGGAAATTCATTTCAAAGCCGTCTATATATTTGATAGGGATAGATAATTGGACTCCCCACGAATATTTTAAGATATGGATCTTTGAATTCTGATATAAACTGGCCGAGATATGGCAAAAAGGTATTGAAAAAACTTTAAACGGCCAAAACTAGGTGAAGGAGTGCTCTAATCGCAAAAAGGGCTTTAATTCGTGATCACCCCAAAAAATTGAAAAATCGGTAATTTTCCCCAACTTTGGCAGCTCATAACTTTGCAAAAAAAATCGCAGAACCACGGGGAATACGTCGATGGAAAGCTGATTACCCCTAGAATCCGTGAAGATACTTAGGATCGGAGCTGTATCCGCTGAGTAAAAGCTGGGAGCAAAAGTTCAATTGCTGGGGGATTCCCCGGGGTACTGGAGACACTGGAGGCACCCGCAGGCCAAGTAATCACAAATTTCTACCCGATTGGGCCTGCGGCTTACTGGAGTCCTAAAGAACTGCGTCCTAGACAGTTTAGTGACCCTCTGGGTACAAGGATTCCTTGGTGGTGACCGAGCCGACTCCAAAAATTTGTACAAGTGATTCGTGGGTGGCCATGGCAGCAGCATATTAAATATTTAAGCGTCAAGCCATAAAAATGCCAATTTTCAAATATGAATGAACTTTTTGCGATGGTTGGCATCTGCCATATGGCAAACACATGGTTCTGCTCAAAATGTACATTTGTACGTACGTATGTGGGCAACGTATGTGGGCAACGAATGCTTCTTGGTTTATGTTTTGGAGCCAAAAAGACTCGCTCCTTTGCCGCCTTTGTTGCGTTTTGCAATTCAAATTAAACTCGCAGTGAAACTCAAGTGTCTGGGATCTGGACATACCGGTCTGGCAGTTGGCAGACCCAAGGCTGCCCTGCTCAAAAAATTCCCAGCTCCAAGGATGCAGCACGAACGAGGGCTCTAAGGACACCAAGCATAACGGAACAGAAACAATTCGTACGAGAACGAGTATGTGTTCGTATCTGCGCTGTCAGGGGCACTTTGCATCCACTTAGCATACTAGCATCCAGGCAGCCAGGCAGCCATGGCAGGCTGACAGGACACACACAGGAAGCCCAAGGTCGGCAGCTGGCTGGAAGATGCCTCACATCAATAAATTCGAAAAGTTCGATAAATTTAATTTAACAATTAAATTTGGTACACAAGCGACAGTATTCCTATATAGAGGTTGGAAAATGTTTTCTACGCCTTTTCCGTCTTTGAAATTTGCATGCAACTGTATCTTTGTTAAGCACTTTGACTATATCTCGCAGAAGGTAATTTACATATTTAAATTGAATCAAATGCGAACTTTTATTATGTAGATAGTTTGTTTTTTAGGTAATTTAAATGCTTAAGCATTGCTAATAATCGGTAATCGCTAATTCAAATATACATGTTATCGGGACGCGTTAAGATATCGACGCATGTAATAGGTTTTATTGATTTTTGCCCTTACCCTGTTGCTGCCACACTTTTTAATAGGGCAGAATGGGGGTAATCCATTTAAGCATAACGTAGCCATCCGTCGTTCGGATCAGTCGTTCTTCTTTTTTTGACTTCTTTTTTTTTAATATTTGTATTACTTTTTTTATTTTTATGGCCCTGTTTTTAATTTTTTTGCATGCACAAGTTTAACTTCTAAATTTGGATACTAGGAGCGCAACGTTTGAAGGGAAAACACTCGACTAATCGTTCTTACTTGTTGAATTATAAAGACTTTGAAATTTATTTCCGTTGGTAAAAGTTAAAATGCCATTATTAAAACTTTTTTTTTTTTTATTATTTTCCTTGTCTGTTCAGTTGTCTAAATTTAAAATGAAAAAATTGTTCGACATATATACATATATATTTTACAAGTGGAAAATCATGTTTTTGTTCTCGTTTTTGCGTATCTTCAAACAATAATTCAAGTTTCAAGATATAAAAACAATCTTACCCATTTACCTAATAAATGATCTCAAAACCATCAAAAAATAAATTTTTGTAATTTAATGGACAAGGGTATATTGAATTCCTACGTATGTGACGGAGAAGGAAGCTTTTCCGACCGCATAGATTATATATAGTCGACCGAGCCATGAAAAACTAATTCCGCGCAATTTTTTTTTTCAAAATTGTAAACGGCGAAATTCTGTGGCGTCCACAATTTTAAATCAAAAGGCACTTAATTTGGATAGTACATTGGTAGAGCCAATATCTATCTGTGTTGAAAAGATTAGCCGGTTACGCTTACTTTTTCCACGCAAATGGCAAAAATGAGTTGCGCCCACAATTGCAATGCTACTCGAATTATACAAGTATTGTTCTAAACATCAGGTGAAAACTGAGAACCGGGTTGTTATAGTCGAGACACTCGACTATAATCGGTTTTACTTCTATAACCAAATATTATCCTGGACTAAAAACCAAGTAGTCACTGCCTTACTGTCATAGTTTAGTTAGATATCATTTGTGAATAGTACCCAAACACTTTTGAGTCATACGCAAAGCATCAACAGTAAAATTCGTAGCTATAACACAAATTCTGGTAAGCAAAATATTTTTTATTCTTTTTCATTTTCCTTTTTTCCTTTTTTGTTTAACCCTGTTGTAATAACCCAGATTAAATCGGAGAACAAGACTCCGATCCAGCCGACCTAAGTATTGAGGCAATCGGAAGACCCCGAAACATCCGACACCCCAACCTCAAGTGCAAACGGAACAAAAGAAGATCTCCAAAATGAATGTTGCCCTGGTATTATCTATTCTTATTACCGTGATAATGTGGTATACCTTTATGATATACCGAAATTTTTCCACTGCATATTTCAAATCGCCACCACCCACCCACTGGGAGAAAATGAATGGATTTTTCCAATACTTGGCAAATCTGAATTTCCGAACCCTGTTCAAGTCTTAGCTGTGACAAATAAAGAACTGTAGCATGCAACTATAGAATACCGAATTTTCGTTTGTAGTTTTCTTGTTTAAGCGGTAAAGGTCACTGTAACATACAGGTATCATGGGCCAAGCAAAAGCACAATCTCGTGCTCTCAATGACTTTTGGCCAAAAAGTCAACAAACATTGAAAACAAATTTACAAATGTACCCATCTCTGGGTCAATTCGAATCTTAATGAGAAATCTGCTGGCTTGGGGCGGTAAAATCGGAGTTTTATTGCATCACGACGACCCTGAAAACACGCAGGACTCGCAGCACCGAAGGCGATAATAATCACGGTGGCTCCCCGTGTTTGCATGCAAAAATTAGAAAATGCTAGGCAAGAGCCAGCCGGGAAGCTAGTCAGTGAGCCAGTGAGCCAGGTTTGCAAAATTTTGCAGTTTGCGGAACCTGACGATGCACCAGATAGGACCTCCAAAGGTAAACAAGCCGCCAATTGCTTTTTAAAAGCGGTNGGGGCGGTGGAGGCGAGTGCGATGGGGAACCCCCTCCGCAGTTTGGTGGCTCAAAGAAAACACTGATATTTGCTTTTGAGAGTACATCCATTTATGGCCGCATCACATCCGCACATCACGCGCCGTCGCCTCCATCTACCCTTCCTGTCAACAAAATAAAAGCCTGCATTTGGCGGCAAAGGACTCAGGACTCAGGACTCTGGACTCAGGACTCTGGACTCGCGACTTAGACCTGAGTAGCCTTGTAAGTTTCGCAGCAACGACTAGCCAGAAAACAAAGTTTGGACGCAAACAGCCAAACAGCAACTTTGCTTAACGAATTCAATTTCATTAGCACAACAAGCATAATTAAATAGAACATGCCGGCAAAACCAGGAGAGCTTACACGGTAAAACGTTTTGTGACTTTACAAGTGCTGCAAACATCAAATGTGTTTGATGTCCCTGAAACACGCAGTGCAAATTAATTAATTAATATTTAATAAATGCTCGCAGATTAATTACACGTGCTGGTTTTCGTTTCTAGCATGGAAACAACGTTTGGGATTTTAAATAGGCTATAATCTTCGAAATATCGATGGCTTTGGCTTAATTCTATTTCAAGTAAACACTGTTTATCGGGTATTTACATAGATTTCCTTGAACATAACTTTAAGTTGGATGAATTCAAATTAAACTAAAAAGTAAACTTATTCATGGTAAGCATCATAGACACAGCCTTGTCCGCTTCCGTAAATTGTGTCCGTCTGTCCGTAGATCTCGAAGTTCGCGACATGATCTATGATATTGGGAAAATATAATAGTATTCGAACACCCTTTTTGTGGGATTTTGCTATTACAACCTATTAAGAACTTGGGGTTTGGCTCTGTTTAATGTCAGGACCTAGTTTCGCCAAGTGTAGCCTGGTGTCTTGGCCAGGAGGGCACGTGGCTTCTGAAGGAGCTCCGCCCGGCTCCCTGGACATCTGTCTCGGTTGCGAGGCGGCGCGTCTAAGCCGCTTAGATGCCCGCACAGGGGAACGCCTTGCCGGCCAAATTGAAAATGAAAACGCAAAAGTTTGTCGGCCATTGACAAACGCATTAAGAGTTAAATCGCGCACCCCGGACCTCGCCCGCGCTGCCCTAAACGGACTAATTACTTGCCGACAAGATGTCGATGGGGAAATACTCGTAGTATGAAAAAAGCGGGGGACGCGATGACGGGGCACTCGCCGGATTAGGAAACTTATCCGAAAGTTACCGGGTAGTGCCATTTGGCGGGCACTCACCGCAAACTTGATCGAATTGCCACTGCAGCATCTGCAGCCTCCGCTTACAAAGTTAAGGGATCCACTTTGCATGCATTTCCATCTCCGGCTAAAAGCTTCATTTCCGCCGCAGGTCAAAGGTAACTCACATTCCCCGAGTGTGCGTGGCAAGTCGCGCGAATTTCCACGAAGATGCAGCCACAGAATACCCCCTCCAGGCCATCCAACAGGTTTTCCGCGACTGGTGACTGGTGGAAGGAAGGCACGCAGAAAAACAAGGAGTTGCCGATTAAGATTAGGGAGTTTCCATGGAAATTAAATAGCAAGCATGCTCAACGTTTATCTTTCACTCGAAGGGCGGAAGACCATATACAAATTCAGACGCTACAGGGCTCAAAATATATTCAAAATTAATTAGTTAACTTTAATAAATTTGGAAACATTTATTATTATTCCTGAGTATGATTGGGGCTGAAGACTTTTTAATTTTTCATATTCCAAAATGTTTATTCAAATTGCTATGCAACGAAAAACTGCCAAGCGTATGTTTGGGATAAAGTTTTTTACATTTCTTATTTCAAGCTGCTTTCCCGCGGAAACTGCCAACCAAGTAAAGGCAAAGCCGTAACTTTTGAATAAAAATAAAAAGATATCCCTTATCCGGAGCCCCAACCAAGAAATCAGAAACAGAGATCCTGAATTTGGGGGCTTTAAGTCTATCATATCCTTGGTATCTGATGACAAACATTCTTTGTGTGTAGGACAGGACGTGTAGGGTGTGTAGGGTGCTCCATGGAGGAGGTGCTTTCGCTGTCAACCGCCTCTCATCCTTGTGGCACGCATAAATTGGCAAAATTTTAATTTTCCACTAGATTTGCGTAGATTTCGCTTCGGTTTGCCTGCTCCGCTGTTGTTTGCTTTGCCGTTTTTGCTTTGATTTTTACACCAGGCGCCGAGTATTTGCCAAAGGAGTGGGTGGTGGTGGTGGCTCCACGCCCTTCACCCCCTTTCAGCCCCTTTCAGCCCTGGCAGCACATCCACCCACACACTGGATGGTGAAATTTATGACTGCATCTCTTTGAGGTTTTTTATCTTTCGGTTGCCTGTGTTTGCCTCGCTTCATTTGCAACAACTTTGCTCCGTCTCGCCATTTCAGTTTTCTCCCTTTTTTTCAATTTTATTTGCCCGGTTTTTTTTGTTCCTTGTTCCTCCTATTTTGTGCGACGTCCTTGTCATTGTCCTTCCGCCTGTTTTGTGATTCTCCTTGCCAGGCAGGCAGGCAGGCAGGCAGGCGCTCCAGCTCCCTGTCCGGCATGGCCAGTGATATCCTTGTTGTCCTTGTCCTGTTTCCTAGACACGTGAGAGGTACTGTTTCCCCTTCGCCGGCGATACAATTACCGCCCCTCGGACGATGTCCTGCCAACAATGTGTGCAAGTCCTGTTCAAATTGAATGTCTAATCCATGGCAGGGCCACATCCTTGGCCGCCTTCCCATCCGCATTCCCGGATCGCGTTTGAAGTGCGGCAATTGTGAATACTTCATGGTGACGTGCTCTCCCCGGCAATTTGATTAATTCGTGACTTCTGCCAAATGATATGGAAAACCGAGAGCGGAGGGCGGAGTTTTCAACTTGCTCGTGATTTATGGATGAGATAAAAAGTGTCTGAGCGCCCCCAAAACTTTGCCCTCGCGAACTCTCTGAACTAGGATGGAAAAAGTATTTTTAGCCGCCCCAGATAATGACAAAAATATAAGGCTAACACTCCTTGCAACTACAATGTACCCGGTACTCAGTCACTAAAACGAAGAATCAGATTGAACGCTTTTCTAAGAGAATTCTAGAAAAAGCTGCTCTCAACATTATGATGTTTTTAGCTCGTAAATCGTAGCACTTGGTCAATAAATCAGAGATTTAATAGCAGTTCCCATAGTAAATGTTTCGCTGATTACCCAATTTTAATCACCAATGAATTACCCTTAAATTCGTGGAAACTGTATTCATTTTTACCAGACAGAGATTGTGACTTGGGAAACTCTTCCTGCTGCCTGGCACACAGAAAATCATAACGTCCTTGAAAGCTTGAGGTATAGGGTATACAAAGGGAGGAAAAACTGCGGAAATAGGAGTAGAGGAAGCGCTCACTCGGGCCGGGGGACCAAAACAAATTACAGCTGATACTCGTGGCAAACAGCGTCAAGAGGCATCCATATGCCAAATGGGCTCATTAGAAGATGCCGGCAAAATCAAATTAAATCATGACCCTTGGCAACGGAAAACGAGATGCGCCACAACGCCAAAAACAAGCACACTCAGAGTGTCCGGAGGCAATTTAAGCCACCGCCACGCAGTGGGGTCAGGTTGTGTGATTTACAGGCCAAAAGCCACAATCTAAAGTTCTTTAAACGTCAAATCCAATTTAAAGGTTTTCGTATTTTCTCTGCATGCGTGACACACGTACGTACTACGAGTATACGTCCTACGAGGCCGTAAAAATTTACTAGCCGCTTTCAAGGGATAAAAGTGCTGAAATAACAGTTTGCCTGCAACTTTTTTTATTGCCAACAAGTGATAACAGTTTATTTCCGCGAACTGACTGTTTCATGTTATTACTAGCCGCATCGATATTTGATAAATATAAAACCAGTTGCAACGGCTATACAGGACTATAAATACCCAGTTCACAGTTTATAATGGCATAAAGAAACGTTTACAAAAATGTGGAAAATGTGCCTGTGGAAAATGATCAGAAATATGGTTTAAAAAGCGAAATTTATGGATGCAAGGGAATATTATATTTTGACAGTTTTTCTCCATACACGCTTAAGTTACAGGCGGACCGAGAACATAATTCCAAAAGATAAAAAACACGCTGTATCATAATTAACAAGCAGTTGCATAACTTATGTAACTCTGAACCCATTGGGGGGGCTGTGTCTGCTGCTTCCACAGAGCACCACAGAGCACTGGGCTCCATTCAGTCTCTGTCCAGGGCACGGAGCTGCTCCTCGACAGCATCGCGACTGGCCTCGTCCAGCTCGGTGGCCTGGATGCACTTCTGAACGCCCACAAAGTCACGCTTGAGCACCGCAAACGAGCTGGAGTAGAGCATCTTGTCCTTGACGCGGGCCTGCGATGGACACCAGAGCATCAGGAAGAGCTTCTCCTTCAGGCAGGTGGACGAGGCGCCCTGGCACTGGTGCTGGTACGCATAGTCGTAGATGGCGAACCGGCAGGAGTTCTGGCCGGGTCGCATCAAATCGCCGAGGAACTCCTCGTAGCCGGCCTCCCTCACGCCCAGGGCCTCCACCTTGATTTGGCGCTCGTCCTCGATGGCCAGGATGGCGTATCGGTGCTGCTTTAGCTTCCGGATTTGCTCGAACACGTGCCGGCACTCGCGGCTCAGGTCGATGCCAGTGGTCATGGTTGTGCCGTTCGCTTGGATACTATTTCAAAAATTTAGATATTTATTATGTTTTGTTGTATTTGTCGAGTCTCGACAACGGCGACAGAAGCCAAAAACCATAGCAAATCACAGCCGACTGAATGGATCCTTAAAACAAATGGAATACTGAAAACTGAACGGATACGTTTTGAGTATTAATAAACGAAATACCTGGCAAAACAATAGAATTTCCAAATTTTACTTAGCAATTTATTTCTCCTTATCTTTTTCTTGTTTTCGTTAAGACCTTTATTTTGGTTTTCAAATATATAGACGGCTTTGAAATGAATTTCCTTTTGGAAAAGTCCAAATGCCAACATTAAACCTGTCTCCCCTCAGTTATTTCTAGTAATTCCATGTGAAATGTTGTCTAAATTTAAAGTGTAAACATTTGTCGACATATTTACACATTTTTTTTTGGAAAAAAGTATCGAAAATTAGTTATTCTACAGTCAACTGAACTATAAACAATATCCGAAAGATCACAAGCTCAAGGTGCATTGTCCTTTAGCGAGGAGTAGGTAGAATTATTGTTATCGAAATTTTACAACTGCTAACATCCTCTTTCCTCAGAAACATTATCGAAACCACTTCTGCAGATGAAGCCAGTGTCAAGAATTTATCTTTTAACATGTTTTCGTTCCCGTGTTGTGTATCGAGTCTCAAGTTAACAATCTTACTGAATTAAATAATAAATGAACATAAAACCATCCTAATACATATTTGGACATAGTTTGTAACACAAAATTCCTCAAACTGGGGTATTGTGGTCGATAAATCTCGACTACTTACAGCGTTTGTATTTGTTATTCCCGGTTACTTCTCCGCGTGGACCTTTTATAAGGACAGTCAGCCGCAGAGTACATCATAAAATTTAAGGAAAACTAAAAAAAAAATCTTTACCTTATACAACTCTATGCCATTCAAAACTCGTCGCGAAGCTTAAATTTCCCTTTCTTCCATCGTAATGTGCATAAAATTGTATTTTCTTCCACATATTTGACAATATCTTCGAGATGGTAGGAGCTAGAGACACAATTCTTTAAAATTTAAGCGCATTTAATGTATACTGTTTTCTTCTTGTGTATATTTGTCTATATCTCCAAAATGGTGAAAGCAAGAGTATAAATATTTTTTCTTAGAGCTACAAACTATTATATCTAGCGATGTGGCAAATTTTATAAAGATCGGCCAATAAATAATGAAGATTCGCCCAACAAATGTTCGCCGTCTTTTCGCCGTCAAAAGGTTAAAAGATAAGGCACTCTTTAAACCTCAAAATATTTATCTCAATCGGCATATTTTAAAATGAGTTAGGTTTGAAGATTTTCAATCGCGTTTGCGAATATTGTGTAATCTTATAAAACAAAGTCAAACTACAGGCTGACACTTTTTATTTATTCACTTAATTTAGGAAGTCTTGGGAGCGGAGCCTGGCTTAGTGGAGCACTGGCCTTTGGCTTAGAAACAATGTAGTTTTGTTGCCTTTTTTCCGGCCGTGCTCTGGCTTTGGAATCAAGTAGTTCATGAATATTTATGGGTTCGCCCTCGTCCCGCAAGCCGCACATGCGGTCTTCTATAACCCAATCAAATCGAGATAAATTTCACAAATGTCTGCATGTCTTTTGGCATCTATCCCGGGCACAGCTTGTGTGCCGGATAGCTGCGGCGTCAACTGCATGTTGTGCATGGAAATCTGCTAAATGCCTTTTGTGGCGGCCATTACAATGGCTTTGTTGGGTATTAGGCACCCCCCTTTAACCCCCTTGCCAGCGACAAAGTCGGAAAGTATTTCGCCCCCTTGGCTGGTAATTTAATGCACCGTTCTGTGCAACGAGTGGTGCCTGTTGAGGACATTGTTTTTTCATTACCCCTCCTCCCCAAGGACGAGCATGTGTGTGGCCGGATGGCAAGCGGTTGCGACATTTCGACTGACAGGACAGGACAACAGCAGGACGAAGACGGGGGGGCCTGCGTGCACCCCGACCTGACAAAGAATATAAATTGCTTAATGGCCAACCAAGCAGGCAAGCAGGCAAGGAGGCAAGCAGACAAGGAGGCGAGCAGGCGAGCAGGCAAGCTGCCAACGCAGGCGACACAAATGTTTATTAGTGTGGAAAAGCGTTTCGAGCGCAAAATGGTTTTCAAATATATTAGTCTCGGTTGGGCGAAAAATTCCCCATAAAGTTAGCAGCTTTCAATTTATGAGCCATTGCATCAGTGGCAATTGAAAATACCTAAATTCTCATTGCATTTCTCGTGCTAATCCCCAAGCGTTTCACTGTTTCCAATACGAACTCCATTTTCTTAAGCCTTAATGGTGTTCTTACAGTTTAATAATTATAAATCAACTCTGGCGTTGGTAGGCTAAGCTTGTATATATGTATGTATACCAAGTACCTTATGGTACAAATGGTATATTAAGTTTGTGCCAATGTATGTAACAGGAAAATGCAGACTTTTCCGACCTTAAAAAATATATATTCTTGACTAGCATCAAGAGCCAAGTTGATATAGGCCATATCTCCGAGATGGTAAGAGCTAGAATCATGATTATTTTTACTTTCTGTGCGTTTAGTACGAGTATATGCACAGAATATAACATTCTGAAAAAAATTTGGGCAAAAAATAATAAAGATATTGTCTGAATCTGATTATTAATAAACGAAATACCGGCAAAACAATCGAATTTCCAAAATTATAAGAAGTCCTTCTCTTTTTCTTGTATTCGTTAAGACCTTTATTTTAGTTTCCAAATATATAGATGGCTTTGAAATGAATTTCCTTTTGAAAAAGTCCAAATGCCAATATTAAACCTGTCTCCCCTCAGTTATTTCTAGTAATTCCATGTGAACAGTAGTCTAAATTTAAAGTGTAAGCATTTGTCGACATATTTACACATTGTTTTTGGAAAAAAACGTATCGAAAATTAGTTATTCTACAGTCAACTGAACTATAAACAATACCCGAAAGATCACAAACTCAAGGTGCCCCGTCCTTTAGCGAGGAGTAGGTAAAATTATTGTTATCGAAATGTTACAACTGCTAACATCCTCTTTCCTCAGAAACATTATCGAAACCACTTCTGCAGATGAAGCCAGTGTCAAGAATTTATCTTTTAACATGTTTTCGTTCCCGTGTTGTGTATCGAGTCTCAAGTTATAAAACAATCTTACTGAATTAAATAATAAATTAAAATAAAACCATCCTAATACATACAGTGATGGAAAAAATAATAGAAACGAATTTTCACTTTGGGTTTAAATACGTATTTTTCATCAGTAACGTGGTAATGAGTGGAAATTTTAGTTTTTCTCTGATATATATATTACTTCTATCTTACATACTAGAAAACAGAAATGCATTTAACTTTATTAATTTAGCTAAAAAATTACATTTAAGTTAAATTTTATGTTCTTCACCTGGAAAAAATAATATAATTATAATTATACGAAGCAATTTATTTCTCCTTCTCTTTCTCTTGTATTCGTTAAGACATTTATTTTAGTTTTCAAATATATAGACGGCTTTGAAATGAATTTCCTTTTGGAAAAGTCGAAATGCCAACATTAAACCTGTCTCCCCTCAGTTAATTCTAGTAATTCCATGTGAACAGTAGTCTAAATTTAAAGTGTAAGCATTTGTCGACA
>JAJJHQ010009800.1:0-88502 GCA_021223825.1 Drosophila ironensis | reverse complement strand
TCCAATCGATGAGGAGCAGCCCGAAGAAATTAAGGAAACAGAGCAGGTTCGCATTGTTGAATCCATTTCCGAAGACGGTACTCCTCAGAAAAAGAAGATCCGCACTCGCGTGATTAAAAAGGTCAAGGGCGACAAACAAGAAGTCACAAAGATCGAAACCGTCGAGGAAGATGACAAACAGCCTGAGACAACAGTCACAGTTGAAGAAGTTCTAGTCGGTGAACAGCAGCCTGAAGAGATTATAGAATTGCCAGAGGAGCTTAAAGTGGAGGATACAATTTGTGAAGACGGAACTTTAAAACAGAAAAAGATTCGCACACGAATTATCAAAAAGGTTAAAGGTAATAAGGAAGAAATTACAAAAATCGAAACTGTTGAGGATGGCGAGAAAAAACCGGAAACCATTTTTACGATTGAGGAGTGCGAAATAAATGCTCCCACAGCAAAAAAAGTCAATCTTAAAAAGAGAGTTATTGTGCAAAAGCCTGAGGATGAAGTTACTGTTCTTGAATTGCCTGAAAGAAAATCTGTGATACTTTCAGAAAAAGAAGATGGAACCCCCACAAAGACAATTATTAAAACGAAAATCATCAAAAAGATTCAAGGACCGAACATGGAAGTTACTAAAGTTCAAACAATCGAAGAATTTGAGAAGGAACCGCATACTAAGATTTCTGTAGAAAACTTTAAATTGCCATTCCCCGAACTTCCTGAAGAGAAAGTTTCTGAGGTGGTTGTCTTTCCAGATGAAGTAATTGTATCTGAAACTGTGGGAGATGATGGTCTTTCAAAAAAAGTTATAACCAAAAAACGCATTATTAAAAAGCCGGCTGTTGACAACACCGAAGAAGTTACAGAAATTGATATAATTGAGCAACCTGATCTTGCTCCTATATATTCAATATCAGTTAAAGAACAGCCTGGTAATAATTTTGTGACCGGTGACGGTAACTCTTTAGAATTGCCTGAACATGTAACTGAATTGGAAATTATTTCGCCTGATGGAAAGAAAAAGAAAAAGACTGTTAAGTCAAGGGCTTTTAAAAAGAATTTAGACGACAAACTTGATGAAGTAACGACTGTTCAAACAATAGAAGAGGATGATAAGGAACCATTTACAACTGTGCAAGTGGAGATTGTGCCTATAAACGAGATCTCTGTTACGCCCATACCTATTGAAGAATTACCCGAAGAAACAGTTTTTACGGAAGAATTGGATAAAAATAGAAAACCAAAAAAAAAGACAACCAAAACGCGTACGTTCAAAAAACAAGGTCCGCAGGATGACGAGTACTTCCAAATTCAAACAGTTGAAGAAGAAGGCAAAGAGCCGTACTCTCTCATACGTGTTGTGAGCGATGAAAACATTGCTGATATTATTGACATAAGCAAACTTGACGACGAAAAGGTTTCTAAACACAAACACCAAACGCAGAAGGGTAAGAACACAAATCAAAACACTATTCTGACATGCAATCCAAATGATACACTTAAACTGGGGTATACGCAAAATTATTTTTATGTTCTCCTGTCAAGTTATATTACCTTTCTGTAAAGTCAGTAGAATTTTGTATAATACAATTTAAAAATGCAGTTTAATATATTTTGCGAATTTCCATACTCGTTCCATACTCAGTAGAAAACAAAATACCATTTTGGTAAAAATGTAGTATCAATTAAGTTGAGGAAACAATACGAGTTCTAATTCTTAAATTAAAAACGTGGAACTAATCTTAGGAAAACGGTTAAAAAACTTTATTAAAAAGTCCTTACTGACTTTACAGAATACCTCAGTTTTTGACTATCTTTATTAATTTTTCTTTTACTCATTTTACATACAAACTTACGACACAACATCAGTGGAGTCTGAAAACACGGACACGGAACACCCAGTTTACATAACGACATTTAAATCTGTGCAAAACGAAGATGGAGTAACTAACATACAAACCGAAAACAAACGAGTATCGCAGGAGGAGGGTATCGTCGTTGAGGAGGTCCTCAGTGATAATGAAACCATTCCAGAAGACACTACACAATCACAACTTGAAATCACCGAAGTCATCGAGCCAACAGGTGATTTTTTTATTAAACACATAAACATGAATTATTTACTTATTTGCCAATGAAAAAATGTCAAACAACGAAGTCAGGGTTATAGAAAACAATTAAATTTTACATTAAACTTACAAGAACAACTACTGACATATATATGTACATACTTATATACATACATATTACATACATATATATGCAAAAATATGTGTAAAACAGTTACATGCATATATATAAATATATATATATATATAGGTATATACATATATATGCTCATATATATACACATTATTTACTAACAAGCAAATCTTCGGCGTATCTGGGATTCAAAATTTAAAATACAACGAAAATGCCTAATACGTGAAACTTAAAAACAGATCATGTCGTATAACCCGTTTGCAAGCGTATGAACTTAAACGCCCAAGTTTGTACTTAAGTAAAAAACTTAGGGTGTTTTAAAGCATTATACAAAATGCAAATATAAGTGTAAAAACAGTTAACTGCTAACACAAAACACATAATTCTTTTTTGAAACAGACGAATACAACAAAGAGTACACTATCACTGAGCCGGAAGAGGCCAGTGCAGACAAAACAAAATCTACACCGATTAAAGACAAGAAACCGAAACAGAGACTGACCCATGAGACCACCATTAAGGAGGTTGACGAGACTGTGCCAGACGAACAGGGTAGTACCGAAAATGAACAGATACCAACTCAGACAGACTCGGACAGAAAGAAGGCTAAGCCAAAGAAGCCGGATGCTAACGTTGGGGAGACCCCGCTTCAAAAGAAGGATAATTCAAAACCCAAGAGAAAGGTGGTTAAATCAAAACGTGATGAGATGGATGAGTATATACAGTTCCTTATACACCAGGAAATTCCAAAGACTGTTCTTCAAGAATACAAGCGTACTGACATGGAGCATCCGCAAAGGGCGCGTCGGGACTCGTCCTTTAAGCAGCCTGTTCCGGTAAAGATGACACCTATGAAAATCGAGAAAGTTGAGATTAGGAAACCCAAAATGGTTGAAATTAGTTCTGTAGCCGAGTTCCCGCAAATGCTCAAGCTAAAGGCTCCCAAACAAAGGCCGGCGGAGGAAAAAAAGAAAAGGAACGAAGCCTCGTTTAAGAACAAGAAACTTAAGAGCTGGATCAGGTTCATCCCATATGCCCCATACTGCTTCCCATATGTTGTTACCGAACTTGAAACAATTTGCGACAACGGCGAGCTCTCACGAAATGTTGAAGAAGCCCAAGATATTTTAAAATTCCGCCCTAAGAAATTCAAGCACCCCAAACCTGAAAAGGCTGAGCTCGAAGTGGCTGATATGGACACCTATGATTCCGAGAAATCTCAGCCGTCAGACGAGGAGAAACCTAAACAAAAATACAAGCGATCAAAGAAGAAGCAGATTGAAATTGATGAAGAGTCAATGAAATTAAAGCTTGGCAAGGGAAAAATTCCCGAAGTGGTTGAGACTGTTGAGGAGGTCAAATTGAAGCCGGTTATTCTAGATTCAGGAAAGGAGGATGTCGTAGAATTACCAGCTAATGTGGTGGAAAAACAAGTTCCTAAGAAAAAGGCGCCTAAAAAATCGTATAAGTCCGATGATGATATTCGTTTTAAACCTACTGATCTTAAAGATCTGGAACGAAAATCCGCGTCGCCGGAATCGTCTGATGCATCTGTAGAGGAGGAGACTTCAGTACATGGAAAAGGCAAATATAAACGGAAGACAAAGCCAACTTCCTCGCAAGACAAAAATCAGTACCAAATAAGCGATGGCCAGCCTAAAGAAACTGAGGAAGTTCTGAAAAATGACCTTAAGTTAAGTAAGCGCCAAGGTGACAAACCAAATGACGATAAGGAAGGGGTTAGCCTTAAACCGTTCTACAAATTTGAAGTGGTTGAATTGATGCCGATAGAAATACCGAAAGATAAGACTTCCTCGACTGATACCCCTTCTAAACTTAAGAAAAAACGTAAGCTCAAGCTTATGACAGAAGAAGAGGAAAATATAATAGAAATAGTTGAGGTTTCTCCCGAAGAAGCCGATGAGAAAATGTATGAGGTTTCCATATCTAGTTCTGAGATCAATTCCGAAGACAAACGAAAAACTAAAGTACTCAAGAAAAAGAAAGTCGCACTCATGAACAAAGAGAAGTTGGATGAATTTGTCGCGAAACTCAAAGAACCAGATCAAGAGTTCTACGAAAATACAATAAAGGATTTCTATGAGATAAAGTTAATTGAATTGGAACCAGAGCTTATCTCAGACAAGGATGATAAAACTGATACGCCTCTAAAGAAGCGAAAAATTCGACTTGAAAAGGGAGATACTGTTGAGACTTTGGAAATTGTTGAAGTTGTTCCCACTTCCGGCGAAGAGCCTGTCTTCGAAATCCTTGTAACCTCAAGTGTAGATTTCACCGAAGAAAATGGCATCGCCCAACCACTTGAAAAGCTAAAGAAGAGAAACAAGAAGATTAAGAAAGATGAGCTCGATGATTATATCCAGCAACTAATCAATGCCGAGATACCAATCACAGAGTTAGAGAAATACGAGAAAATTGACGTGGATCGCAAGCGGAAGACTCGTAAACCGAAAAAGGCAAAACCCGGAGAACAAATCTTTAATGAACCTGAAACCCTGGCAGTAGGAGTCACAGAAAACGAGCCCATTGAGAAACCAAGGACTAAGAAGGCAAAATCAAAGAAATTGTCTGAAGAAAAGGAAACTGCCCAAGGTGAGCCTGTTCCAACTTTTGATGAGTTTACCATCCGCAAAATGGACTTTGATCAAACTACAGAGGTAGTGCATGAAAACCCAATAGCAGAAATATCCCCGGACTTAGATGAAATACTTGCTGAAATTTGTGAAGTGCTGCCCGTATCAGAGTTTCTGGAAGATTTTGAGCCTGTTTCAGTAATCGATGAAATAATCGAGATTGGGGACAACATAAAAACTAAAAAACGCAAAGTTAAAACTATAAGAGGGTCAAAGCAGTATGAAATCGCAATTATTGAAACCGAAGCGCCAGATGAGACACCCACAGACGCGGAGGTGATAGTTATAACCACGGAAATTTTACAGGACACAACGGATGGCCCCGCCTTGTCAAAACAGGAATCGCCAAAGAAATCAGTCAAAAAGGTGAAAAAAGATAAGCTCAAGGAGTACATTTTTAATGTAGTTGAGGATGCATCACCGGAAACTCTAGTAAAAATATCAGAGGAGGTTTCATCTATTGATGACGAAAAGCCTTTAAGGGATGAAGATGTCAACTCCTTTATAACTATGGTTGTGGAGGAACAAACACCCCAGAAACTTTTGCCAGCGGACCAGAAGACCAAAGAAGCTCCCTTATATACAAAGCTAAAGAAAAAGAAATCATATAAAGATAATATAGTTACAATTTCAGAAACAGAACCCACTTTACCATCTGAAGAATTCACCTTATTGGAACACGAAGCATCAATACCCACGCCAGAAGTTATCACGAAGGATGATGAATATTCTGTAGAAGTTAGGAACACTATACCAAAACTCAAAAAGAAAAATAAAACATATAAGGGTGTAGGTATCGATACACCAATTTCTGCATATGAGATCCTTATTGAAGAATTTGCCCCAGAAGCTGTGACAGAACAAATAATTAATAATGCAGGCGAAAAAGTTGAACGAGTTACCACCAAGCGTATACTCAAAAAGAAGGAAGGCCCCAAGCAATATATTATTGAAGTTATTGAAACCACTGAAAACAATCAACCTGAAGACGATCTCGTGATTCAGACGAAAGAAATAACATCACCCAAAGAATCTGAACCCCAGGACAATCACAAAATTAAAATTATAAAGACAAGGAAACCAAAGTCGGAGAGTTTGGACGAATATATTTATAAGCTAATAGACCAGGAAACTTCGAAACCAAAAGTTGATGAAGATGAAACGACTTCTGTGGAGCATTCTTCTGAGAGAAAACCTAAAAAAACGAAAAAACTTCACAGTAAAACCACGAAAATTGTTGACGGAATAACTACGACTGTTCACAAAATTTCGGTAAAAGATTTCGAAACAGATCTTGATGATGACAAATTACTTGAAGTCGATTTGATTGATGATGACGAAGATATAATGGAAGTCCCTAAAGATCAAGACGTAAAGGTTTTGGACAATAAAACGAAACCAAAGTTAAAGAAATTAGACAAGCCTAAGATCACCGAAGAGCAGCAGCAATCAATTGTAGAGGACATTGGAGAAACCGTAGAAATTATACAAGTGGTTCAAAAAGACGGGATACCTAAACAGGTGGAAGTTAAAAAGCGAAGGGTTTCTATGAAAAAAGGGCCAACGGAACAAATTTTTGAAATCACTGAGAAAAAATCTAGCGATGAACCTCTAGCTGAGGTCACAATTATGGAGGTATCAGACCAACAGCCAAAAGAAGATTTTTCCAAGCCCAACAAAAAGAAATTTGTTAAAAAAGCTTCAAAATTGAACCCTGCCGACGTTCAAAACTATATCATAAATGTTCTGGAAGAGATCAACGAACTAGAAAATATCAAGAGCCAGCCAGTTATTGAAGAAATTTTAGAGTCGGTGGAAACAGTAAACGTTATTGAAAAGGACGGATCCGAAAAGCAGGTCGAAGTCAAGAAGAAAAAAGTATTCCGAAAGCAAGGATCAAAGGAGAACATTTTTGAAGTGATTGAGACTAAGCCCAGCGACGAAGAGTTGGCTGATGTTACGGTTGTCGAGATTTCAGAAGAGCTGCCACATGATAAAGTCGTGGGTCCCTTGAAAAAGAAACAAATTAAGAAGCCCATTAAACTGAAGCCTGAGGATGTCCAAGATTATATAATTAATGTTTTAGAGGAATTCACTAAACCACAGGAAGCTACCGATGCTATGGAAAAAACAAGCACGCCTAAAAGGCCATCCAGAACAAAACCCGCTGAACAAAAGATCGTTATTGAAGAGATGGCTCCAGAAACTGTTATTGAGGATATCGTGAACGATCAAGGAGAGGAATTCAAACAAGTAAAAACCATAAAGAAACTCAAAAAGAAGGAAGGTCCGAAAGAGTATCTCATTGAAGTAACTGAAATCTGTCAAGATAATAAGCCCGAGGCTATCATCGAGCTTATTAAAACAGAAATACCTTTGGAATCTCCGCAGGTTAGTGAAGACAAACCAGCGAAGGTCATCCAAAAAGTAAGAAAGAATATACCGGCAAAGGGCGAATTGGATAAATACATTCAAGATCTAATCGAACAGGAAATCACAAAAACACCTCTTGAACAATACGAACCCACTGAAATGGATGCTAAGCCTAAACAGCCAAAACAGAAGGTGAAAACTCACAGAAAGAAGATCGTGGAGAATATCGATGGATTACCTGTGACAATTCATGAGTTTAATATTGAAGAAGTTGAACCATTAGCTGACGACGTGAGAGAAGAAGACATTTTGTCAGATACAGAGACGAAAGTAATAGATGAGCCGGACAGCACATCACCATACTTAGTTAATATTTCCGATGAATTCGTTGAATATATACAACCGGTTGACGAGGTAAAGATGGAAAAAATGACGGCAGTTAAAAAGGAAAAACAGCCAACAAAGAAAAAGGGCAGTAAAGCATCATTACCATTGGAATCAATCGATTCACCTATGGAGATGATACAGCAATCCACAGAGGCGGGAACCACGGAAGGGGTTACCGTCAAGAAGCGGAAGGTAAAATGTAGAAGAGGATCAAAGGATCACATCATTGAAATCACTGAAACTACAGCAGAAGATCAGCCGACGGCCGAAGTGACAGTTGTCGATTTGACTAGCGATGTGGTTACAACCTCTGAGGAAAAACCAAAGCCACAAAAGAAAAAGGTCATTAGAAAACCGCAAGTGCTAGCAATTGATGATGTTGAGGAATATGTAGCTAACATTATTGAAGAATTTTTAGAGCCAGTTCCAGTCGAAAGTTTGGATAGTGAAGTGGAGAAAGTCGAAAAGAAAAACACAGAAAAATTGAAGAAATCTCACAAGAAATATACAGTTACTAAACAGGAGGATACTGATACACAGCCACTTGAAGATCGTGAGGAAGTTGAGACGACACCTAACAAAACAATGCCAGAAATACCAGATGAGCATGCTAGCTTTGAGATTGTTACTAAAGAAGAAATCACGGCCAAGCAGATGGAAAAACCAAAGACTAAGAAAAAGACGAAGGAAAAATCTGAAGAGATTGCCGATTTGGAAAATAGTCCGGAGTACCTTTTTAAGATAGCGTCCGAAGAAAACATTAATCAAGAGGACATGCCTGAAAATCAGATACTTGTGTCTGAATCGGAAATGATTGTGCCTTCAGAGGAGGTAAGTTTCCAGGTAAAGGAAATTGAAACAGTAACCGAAGAGAAGGAAATAACCAACGAAAAAGGTGATACAAATGTGCAGACTATAACTAAACGAAAAATTAAAAAGCAAATTGGTCCCAAAGAGGAAATCATTGAAATTGTGGAAACACAAACTGGAGATACACCTGAGTATGAAGTTTCTGTGACCACAGTAGATCTTACTGCTGATGCTCCAATTCCGGAAAAAGAGAAACCGAAAAGAGTAGGAAAACCAAAGAAGGTACCAAAGGATCAGCTTCATGACTACATACAAAAACTCATTGAACAGGATATACCTAAGACAGAACTAGAAAAGTATGAAAAGATCGATTTGGATGAGCCGGTTAAATTAAAAAAGAAGGCCACCAAAAAGGTTAAAGTTCTCGATGATCAAAGTACGGTTGGGAGCAATAAATTCCAGGAAGAAAAGCCTGTTGAGAATATTGGTGAATCTTCTGTAGTTGAAACAATCGAGCCAAGCCTAACGTTTACCGTAAAAGAATTTATTCCGAGCACATCCCCAGAAAAGGCTTTCGAAATAATTGTATGTGAGGATTCACTGGAAAGCCAAGACAATCCAGATGAGGATGGTAAGGTTAGGGAGATTGCTGCCAAACCTAAAAGGAAAGCACTTAAAAAGAGCCCCAAAGAAGACGAGCAGAATGTTGAGGAAACTGTTGAAGATTTACACGAATCCGAAATAACAGTCACAGACAATATACCAACGCAAATTACAGATGGAAAAACACCAATCGCGCAAAAGAAACGCACCAAAAATGTAATAAAACCCGACGTTGAAGACTTTATCAGCATTCAGGAGGAGACACAAAAACCTATCGAAACCGAGCATTTGATAAATGTAATCGATGTATCGCCTACCAAACCAGTATCCAAGACAACAAAAAAGAGACCCGAGAAGTTGATTGAAGAATCTGTTGATGAACTAAGCTCTCAGGACGACAGGGTTTCTATTTCCGAGGTTGTTCCAGAAGAATCTCCTTTACTTGAAAATCTAATAAGAGTGGAGGAACCAGATTCATTTTCAGATCAGCAGGATCTTAAGGTTAAACATGTTGATGAGGACAAAAAACCCGAAAAAATTAAAAAACCAAAGTCGATAAGTAAATTAGTTGAGGAATCAACAATAGATGACACGGTTAAGGAGCCTTTGAATGTTACACAAATAGAATCTGATACAGAACCACAAAATGTCCCGGAGTTCTGTGTCTCTGTCAAAGAAGAACAACCGAACGACACTAAACTTAAGGAGAATATATTGTCAACAAATCTCCAGGACAAAAAATCGGTCGACGAAAACTATGAAATTGTAATCAAGGAAATGGTTTCGCAACGAAATATGGATAAGCCATTTACCATTGAGTTTGGTGAAGGCATTACTGAAATTGAGGAGATAACAGACGATAACGGAGAAATGCATAAGCAAGTTACCACAAAAAGAAAACTTAAGCGTCCAGATGGGGAGAACGTCATCGAAATTATTGACGTCGTTAGGGATGACCAGCCTGATGCCGAAATTGTTATAGTGGAATACGAGCCAGCACCCCGGGAAAATGAGGAAGAAAAGCTCAAGTCGCCTAAAAAGAAGTCCAAAAAGATTAAAAAGGATGATATTCACGATTACATTCAAAAACTCATCGACATGGAGACACCGCAAACAGAGCTTGAAAAGTACGAGAAAATAGAGGTCGAACCCACGGTTAAGAATAAAACATCTGAACAGCCGCTTGAGATTGTGGAAGAAGTTCTTCCTGAAAAAGCAAGAAAAGACAGACCCAAAAAAACTCAGCAAAAGGAGTCTACTGAGCCTGAACAAGTTGCCCAGATTAAGGTTGTCGAGGAAGCAGGTCCGGAACAAGCACAAATTCCTATTGGGGTGGCGGAGCTTCATCCAGCACAGGTCACAGTTCAAGAAGTTTTATCGAAAGACGGCAAACCCATTGTAGAGAAAACCACCAAACGGGTCATAAAGAAAAATACCCCGGGAGACGAGAAAAAGGTCAATATTACAACCATTGAAAGTGAGGACAGCGATTCCGTCATGGTAATTATCGATGAGGAACCGGAGAAAGACGTTCCAGTTTTGCTTACCGAGGAGGTACCAAAGCATTCAACCCAGGAGAGGCCTAATAAGCCTAAACCGAAGAAAACAGTCAAGATTAGGAAGGATGACGTGAAAGATTATGTAAAGAAACTAATCGAAGAAGATATACCTGCTATTGAAGAGTATGAGAAGGCTGATATACCAGATACAATTGTTGAGGTAGTCCCCGACACAACGGAGCCAATGACTTCGCCAGCCGACACAATCGAACCAAAACAAACAAAAAGCCCTAAAGAAAAGACGTTTACGACAGTCGTACAGGTACCGGACAATCTGACAGAGACCCTTGTAGATATCACTGACACGCCAAAAATCACACCACAGCCAGTTGCACAACCCGAGGACACAGCTATTGAACAAATTACACCAAGCGCACAAGATGAGAATCCTTCTGAAGAAACTCAAGATAAAATTCAGAAAACAGTTAAACATAAGAAAACTAAACCAGACACACAAAAGAACGTTGAAACAAGTAAGTTACCAGATGAGAGCCTTCTTGGAGTCTACAACTCCCGCTGCCCATGCGCACCACCTTTTGCTCCGTTTTGTGTGTCCTTTGCCTTTGTTTATCATTTTGACATCCAAGTTGATTTTTCCAATGTTGCGTCTATTCCCCTATTTCTCTCTGTCCTATATTCTCTTACTGTTGATGCCGGCTATCAATTTTATAGCCTGTTTTATGGCGGACCTAATCTGTTACTGTTTTATTTTATAGCCCCTTTACAAAATAGTAAGCCCATAACCCTCTTTGCATGTTCAAATATAAAATATGTAACCCATAACTTTTTAATATCAAATTAAAAGAATCAATATTAACAAAATATTTGAAGAAAAGTTTTCTTTTAACTTTTTAACACATAATTTTTATGCAAATTACTTATTATATTACTTATAATTGGTGCTTTATAAATTTATTTAAATGCCTAATTGTCAAATCTAAATTAGTACTTTGATATTACACTCACTGCCTAACCATCTAATTATTAATGCTGATTTTACCTATACCCTTTTATTCTTTTGATAATTTCGTATCGTTTTCTCCCAAAATGCTCTGTAAATAAAAGCAAAAATTACGTCTTCTGTACAGCTCAAAGGAATTACTTGCTTTGCAAAAGCAATGCACGGTCTCAGGGTTTCATGTTATTAAATACTTTATATTAAAATGGTAATGCTTCTTTGTGACAGGTGAAGTACCAGAAGTACAGAAAGACTATCAAATCAACATCATACACGAAGAGCCAGCGGAGGAAGAAGAACACCCTCAGAAAAACTTCGAAGTTCAAGTCATCGATGATGTCGAAGTGGAAGCCCCGACAGAGTCCATTGTTGAGGAATCTGAGGAGGATGAGAAGCAGCCGGTCGACGAGGAAACTGCAGAAGAAGTCCCGAAGCAAAAAACCAAAAAGAAGAAGGTTGTCAGAAAGAAGACTGAAGATCATGACGAAGTCATCAGAAAGCTGCTGGAGCAAGAGATCGAAAAGACGGAACTGGAGAAATACGAGAAAATTGATTTCGAACTACCCAAAAAACTAAAGCCAGAGTTCGCTACACTGGAGCCGCAGAAAATCGAACGCAAGGAGCAGAAACCCACGCCAGTAACAGTTGTGGATGCGTCCGATGTTCCTAAAACGGTTAAATTAAAAGTAGGAAAACGTAAGGACAAGCCTGTAGCGGATCAGTCTGTTCAGTTGCCGAAGTTCCGACTGAAGGCGCGAATGGAGATGGTCGAGTACCCTCCGATGCTAATTACTCCCAAAATTACCCATATTGGTGCAATCAGGGATAATGGCGAAATGTCGCGCAACATCGAGGAAGCTGAAGAGTTGCTGAAGTTTAAGCCTTACAAGAGCAAGAAGATTAAGAAAATCAAGGAAAACTTGGATAAGGTTGAGCTGGAGAAATATGAGAAATACGTTAGTAGTGAAGAGGAACTGGAGGAAAAAACCCCGTACCAGAAGCCGGAGAAAGCACCAAAACTCCAAGAACAGCAGGAGGAAGCTAATCTGAAACTGGGCAAGGGCAAGAAGAAACCAAAGGAAGAGAAGGCTCCCGAAAATGTCAAGCTTAAGAAGATTCCCCAAAAGCCACAAGATGTCGAGGAAGAGGACGAAGTTAAGACCAAACCAAAAGAGATCGTTGTTATTGAGGAGCATCCGAAACAGCCCAATGAAGCAGAATTCCAGGTTGAGCCATTTAAACCCACGGACGACGAGCAAAACGAGTATGTGCCCGACAAATTTGAGCCCATCGATCATCCAGAGAAGTTGGAAAAGCCAAAAAAGACTTCAAAGGCAAAGTACAAGCCGAAAGACAAATCAAGGCCTGAACCGGAAACCATTATCTCGGAAATTGTTCCAGGGGTCCCAAAACCGGAAGAGCAAGCGCCCGAACTGGAGGTAAAGTTCCGCAAGCCCGAACGAGACACTCCCGACGAAACCGACCATGAAGTTAAATTAAAGCCAGTGCCGAAACAAATAAAAGAAGAACCTGTCAAGGAAGAGATTGTACAGCACTCAGCCGAGGAGCCCGAACCTCGGGAGATGTCTCAGGAGATGTCTGATGATGAAAGCAAAAAATCGAAAAAATCGAAGACTAAGAAGGTGCATCCAAATAAGGAGGATCTTTCCGAGCAGAAACATGAAGAATTTGTGGTTTCTGTTAAAGAAGAAGAGGTTCCGGTTGAACAGCCCGTTGAAGAGGAAAAGACCAAACCTGTAAAGCTTATACAGGAAAAGGAGAAGGAAACACCAGCCACCGAAGTTCAGATTACCGAGGATGCTCCCAAGTTCGAAAAAATGCCAGAAGATATTCCAGTGGAATATAAGATCACTACAACGGTTTTGGAACCCGATGAGGCACCTAAGGAGCATCAGGTTCGGGTCATTGATGTCGAGGCGCGTGAAGAAACTACCGATGAGCTCATTGAAGAAAGAGTAGTGACGCGTAAGAAGAAGCCCAAGCCTCAGCATCCGGAAGAATTCGAGCTTACGGAAAAGCAGCCCGAAACGGAAGAGGTTATCCCCGAAATAACCGTGCCTCTTGAAGTTAGTCAAGAGGAGGTTCCGGAGAAAAAGCCTGAGATTCTCGAAGAAACGTTGGTCGAAAATTTGGATTCTTACAAAATTAATCTTAAGGAATCTGAGCCAGAAGTGATCACCGAGGAAGAACAACACGAGGAAAAAACTCCCTTCGAGGTCGTTGTCAAGCGAAAACCAATGGAATCTGATCAGCCAGTCGAAGCTGACTTTGTCCTAATAGAACCAAAGGCTTCACAGGACACCACAGTCGAAGCCGAGGTAAAGCAGAAGAAAGCCAAAAAACCAAAGAAGCCTGAAGAAGAAGCTCGGCTTGAAATAAAGGTAGCAGAAACCGAAGCACTGGAAGCTCCCGAAAAAGAGGAGATTGAGGTCGCTGCTCCAGTGTCTGATAGTAAAGAAGTGATTATTGAAGAGAAGCCAAAAGATTTTACAGTCAGCGTGTCTGAAACTGAAGCCAAGCCCGAAGAGCCAAGTGAAGCGCAGTTTACGGTTAAAAAGCGTAAGCCTTCTGTGACTTTTGCTGACGAGCCAGCCACCGAAATCGTTCTAAAAGAGAGCAAACCAGTTGAAGAAGTCACTGAAGAAGCTCAAATCAAGACCAAGAAGCCCAAGAAGAAGGTCAAGGAGGAGGAGGCCCGTGAGTTGAAGATCATTATTAAAGAGGAGGTTCCAGAGGTGGAACCCTTGGTTGAAGAGGTGGAAGAAGTAGATGACATAATTGGGGTCAAAGAAGCAGTGC
Source organism: Drosophila ironensis (assembly GCA_021223825.1). Taxonomy (NCBI): domain Eukaryota; kingdom Metazoa; phylum Arthropoda; class Insecta; order Diptera; family Drosophilidae; genus Drosophila; species Drosophila ironensis. The sequence goes on along the minus strand of JAJJHQ010009800.1, from coordinate 74,145 downwards.
AAGCAGTTGAAGATAAAACGTACACTATCGGGATCAATGAGACACAGCCCGAAATGCCAGCTGAAGTAATTCCCGAAGAAAAGCCTTTTGAGGTCGAAACCATAGTAGAAAAACCGCAGCCCGTGATCTACGATGAACACAAAGTCAAAGTTATAGAGGAAACTCCACGCGAAGTTATAGAAGAGAACATTGAAGAAGATGTAAGGGTTATTCGCAAAAAGAAACCGAAACAAACGGTTAAGGATGAACCTGAAACGGAGGTTACGGTATCTGCTCCCATACCCTCTGAACAAGTTGAAGCCGTTGCTGTTGTGTCTGTCGTTCCAGAACTGCCGACCGAAGAGGAAACCGCCGATCTCAAGATAACTATTATTGAAGAAGAGGCTCCCGCTCAGGAGCTTGTTCAAGAGATTGAGGAAATCGAATTCGACGAAGAACCCCAGACAGAAACTGAAGAAAAACCAGAGCAATTTAAATTCGCCATCCGAGAAGAAAAAGAGCCTACGGTGGAGGAGTTGCCCGAGGAGAAGGTTACAATCCAAAAGAAAATCAAAAAGCCGGCCCCGGAAGCCAAAGTTACGGAAGAACCTGACGCGGAGTTTGTGATTACGAGCAAGCAACCAGTCGAAGAAGTATCCGAGGAGGCAAAAATCACTAAAAAGACTAAGCCAAAGCCTGTAAAGGAAGAGGCAGCAGCAGAGCTTAAGGTTATACTCAAAGAAGAAGTTTCAGCAGAACCTGAAATCGAAGTTCTTGAAGAAATTAGAGAGATTCAGGAAGAAAAGCCATCGGAATACTTGGTTGAAATTAAGGAAAGTCTGCTAGAAGCACCTGAGGAGGAGGAAGACTTCCAAAAGAAAATCAAAAGGCCGGCCCCGGAAGCCAAAGTTACGGAAGAACCTGACGCGGAGTTTGTGATTACGAGCAAGCAACCAGTCGAAGAAGTATCCGAGGAGGCAAAAATCACTAAAAAGACTAAGCCAAAGCCTGTAAAGGAGGAGGCAGCAGCAGAGCTTAAGGTTATACTCAAAGAAGAAGTTTCAGCAGAACCTGAAATCGAAGTTCTTGAAGAAATTAAAGAGATTCAGGAAGAAAAGCCATCGGAATACTTGGTTGAAATTAAGGAAAGTCTGCTAGAAGCACCTGAGGAAGAGGAAGTTACCTTGCCGAAAAAGAAAACTCAGCAAGAAGTGCCAGTAGAGAAAATCCCGGAGGCAGAAGTTACCATAAAGCCACAGTTAAAGGTACAAGAGGTTGAAGAAGAGGCCAAGGTCGTTAAAAAGAAGACCAAGAAACCCGTAGAGGAAGCAGCCGTACAGGATGTCACGGTAAAGGTTGAAGAAGAAAAGGTACCCGAATCAATAATTGAAGCAGATGTGGTGGAAGAGGTTCAAATCAAGAAGAAGCCTCTGCCAGAAGAGACAGTAGATGACGCGGTTATCAAACTTAAAAAACCGCAACCCGTGGAGTCCGACGAGGTTATTGCTGATGTCATATTGAAGCCAAGGAAACCAAAAGAAGTCCAAGATGAGGAGCCCTCCGTGGACATAAAACTGCCAACGTTGACATCGACGGAAACATCCGAAAAATCGGTTCTCTTAAAGAAAAAGGGGAAGCCTCAAAAGGCAATAGAAGAAGCTGCCGACGAATTGCAACTAGAACAAATAGTGGTCGAGGAAAGACCTGTGGAAATTGAAGAAGAGGAGATTTTAGAAGAAGCCGTTGTCATTCGCAAGAGGCCCAAAAAACCATTCGAGCCTACGGTGGAGAACCTAGAGGAGTCCGAATTTAGTCTCTCGTTTAAGAAGCCACATACCATCAACGAGGGCGTAGAGGAAGCCGCTACGGTGTTGCAGAAACGTCCCGCTAGACCAACCACCATGGATGAAGCTGCCGCCGAGCTTTCGATCAAACGCCAAGAGGAGGAATACGAGGAGGGTGAGGATATCGAAGAGTTTGTTGTGACCGCCCGTGCCAAGCCGAAGCCTCTCCAAGTAACTGAGGAGGACGAGGAGGCATATACGGTGAAGAAACTGAAACGCCGTAAGCAAGTAGTAATTCCCGAGTACGGCGAAGTTGAGAACGTCACATTCCGTGCCAAATCCACAAAAACCAAAGAGGATGTCGACCAAGAGTTTAACATCGCCCTTGACTCGTACGCAGAGGAGGAAATATCCATGTCCGGCAAGATAAAGCTGAAAAAACCGATTAAGAAGACCTTCTCGGAAGCAGCCGACGAGGCCAGCATTAAAATCATGCAGGACTATGATGACGGGGAAGCACCCATCATCGAGGAGATTCGCGACGACGAAGACACCATCGATGAGGTTGAAGAGCCCGAGGAGTACTTTGTAGAGGAGTTGCCGCCAGACGACGTAGACTTCAAGTTAAAGCCCAAAAAGCAGGCGAGAAAGCCAAGTTACTCGGTTCACGAAGAGGACGAGGAACAATTTTTGATTGGCATTCGTAGGCCGAAACGCGACTCTGTCACGTACGACGAGGATTCCCTCACCTTCAAAAAGAAGCGTAAGGTTATCCAACAACTGTTCAACGAAGGTAAGCTTTTGTCACCAGATTGTCAAATTGCTTTCAATTAAAAATATCAATTGCTTTAATAAAAAAACAAAAAAAAATCGAAGCTTATATGATATGTCGCGTAGCAAGGTAAAATTTACCCATATTAATTGTCAGTTTCTAATGCATAACCAAACATTGTTGATAAAACTAAAATTATAAAAATCAGTGTGGAAAAAGATTTATTAATAAACTTCTGTTGTCGTCCAGATGGAGCTTCCCTTAATATTACCAGGGAAATGGATATTGAAGGTATGAGGGAATCTTAAGAAACAACGACATTTGTTTTATGATTTAAACAAAATTCCAGAATCTGACAACCTAAATGCCATGTATTCCATCTGCAACTACATTGCCGATAACGATGAAGCCATCAACCTGGTCGAGGGTGAGAAGGTCTCGGTCATAGGTCGCCACAGCTCCGAGTGGTGGTTTGTTAAGAAGAGCATCACCGAAGAGGAGGGCTGGGTACCGGCCCAATATTTGATGGAGCCCGAGGAATATGCCCAATACGTGCAAAATAAACTACACGAAAAGATCGACAAGCTGCCAGTTTTCGAACGTAAGTTTAGGCTAATATTAATAGTTTTCAATCATAAGTATATTTGTCGTGTCCTTAATAATGTGCTGCTGTCATTTTCGTCGTTCGGTCATTAACAAACAATGTTCGTTGTTGTATTTGTGAAACGTCAAGGTCCCGGACCGGAAGACAAACCCACAGCCCCGCGGTTTATCGAGAAGCTTCAGCCTATTCACACACCCGATGGTTATACAGTGCAGTTTGAATGCAAAGTCGAGGGCAACCCACGACCCCAGATTGCTTGGTTCCGCGAAACGGCAATCATTAAGCCATCGCAGGACTTCCAGATGTTCTACGACGATGACAACGTGGCTACTTTGATCATCCGCGAAGTATTCCCCGAAGACGCCGGCCAGTTCACCTGTGTGGCCAAAAACGCCGCTGGCTTCACTTCCAGCACCACGGAACTGATTGTGGAGAGTCCACTGTCAGATCACGGTTCCGATGCAACAGCCCTCTCCCGGCGTAGCATGTCGCGCGAGTCTTCACTTGCCGACATTCTGGAGGGCATCCCGCCCACTTTCTCGAAGAAACCAAAGGCCCAATATGTGGACGAAGGCACGAACGTGATTCTTGAGTGCAGGCTGGTGGCAGTGCCCGAACCAGACATTGTGTGGACCTTTAATGGCGAGGATATCAATGAAGAGGAGCTAAAGAATGTGCGCATCGTCACCGAATCGGATATGCACATGTACTGCAGTGTGATACATATAACTAAGGTGAAAAAGAACCAGGAGGGCGCCTACGAGGTCATCGCCACAAATCGCGAGGGAGAGGCTCGTCTGCCTATTACACTCAAAGTGCGAACCGCTGAAAAAGAGCCGCCACAGATCCTAGAGCCGCTACGAAACATGGTCATACGCGAGGGTGAGAGCGTGGTGCTATCTACCCAAATTGTGGGCAACCCTCCGCCCAAGGTGACGTGGTACAAGGATGGCAAACCAGTCAAAGGCGCCAAGTCTGACAAAGATTTACACTCTTTAACTTTAATCACCCCCAAAAAGTCAGAGAAGGGAGAATACACCGTAAAGGCTGTTAATCCCTTGGGCAGTGTGGAGACCACTGCCAATCTTACGATTGAAGGTAAGTTTACGCATTTGTGTTTATTATTCGTGTACTTGTTTACAGTAGTAATATTTGTTTGGGTTTGACTAAAAATCGAAACAAGTAAAAAATTCTATAGTCGAGATTTTTCTTTAATGAGATACCATGCAACTATTTTCATTATCAATCATTTTTTCCGTTCAAAAATTTCAATCCCAAATTACATATGCACAGGCATAAAACTAGAACATACGTCATTTATAAAACCCGTCACTTAGTTACTTAGTTTCGTCACATATGCAATATGAAATAAACGTTCTGAGGCAAAAATAATGACGTCTCTACCATCTCAAAGAACGACGTGTTCAGTTATACAGAAATTGACAAATGTATTTTCTATATTCCTTGGATTTTTATTTAGAAGCTACCAATAGCAATGCTGAGCCACCACTATTTGTAGAGCGTTTCGAGGAGCAAAATGTTCCTCAAAAGGGCGACATTCGTCTTCCTGCCAAGGTGTCCGGCAATCCCGTGCCTGAGGTACAGTGGCTTTTCAACAATGCTCCCCTGTTACCTAGTGAGCGCATCCAGCAAATTTACGACGGCGAGAACATTGAGCTGATCATCAAGGACGCTAACCCGGAAACTGATTCGGGCGACTATAAATGCATTGCCAGCAACCCGATTGGAAAGACGTCGCACGGTGCCCGCGTTATAGTTGAGGTGGACGAGGTAACATTTACTAAGAAGCTTAAAAAGACGATAACCATTGAGGAGGTGCAGTCACTGACTCTGGAATGCGAGACCTCGCATGTTGTCACCACAAAATGGTTCTTTAACGGCAAGGAGCTGAGCGGTATGGACCACCGCGTAGTAGTCGAGGACGGCAAAACTCACAAGCTGGTCATCCGCAACACGAATCTGCGCGACACCGGAAGCTACGTGTGCAAGGTTAAGACCCAGGAAACGCAATCTACAGTGGAAGTTTTACAGCGCAAGCCCGATTTTATCAAGGTACTCGAGGACTATGAGGTTACCGAAAAGGATACTGCAATTCTGGATGTCGAACTGACTACCGAGGCTACAGAGGTCACCTGGCTTAAGGACGGAGAGAAAATTATGCCAGAGCATAAGAATGTGGAGTTCATCAAGGACGACAAAGCGCGCCGTCTGGTAATTCGAAACGTGACGATTCATGACGAAGGGGAATACACCTGTCGCATTGAAGGCCAGGAGTGCAGCTGTGAGCTAGTGGTCATCGAGTTGCCGCCGGAAATAGTTTCACCACTACACGACGTCACGGTGACCAAGGGCGAAAACGCGCAGTTCGAAGTGGAGCTCAGCAAGGGTGATGCGCTGGTCAAGTGGTTTAAAAACGACTGCGAGATTCTCTTCAGCGAGCACATTCAACTGGCCATTGACGGTAAAAAGCAGTCTCTGCGCATTCTCAAGGCCATCGCCGATGATATCGCCGAGTATACCGTAAAGGTGGGCGACCATACCTCCAAGGCCAGTTTGACCGTGGAAGAACCACTCGTAGACTTTTTAGTCCGCCTGCCCGATGTTACTCTAGCCACCAAGACAACCAACGTCGAATTCACAGTGCAGCTGTCGCAACCGAACGTGGAAGTGACATGGTACAAAAAGGGCAAGCCCATTAAGCCGAACGCCAAGCACGAAGTCTTCGTCGAGGGCACCGTACGTCGCTTGCTCATCCACGATGCTGATGACGTGGATGCCGGTGAGATCAGCTGTGTGGCCGAAAATGTTACGAGCAGTACTAAGCTTTGCGTTGAGGAGCTCAAGCTTGCCCCCGTCATTACTTCTGACAAGGATCAGGTTGTTAAGGTGAAGGAAAATAGTGATGCAACCTTCACCATCAAGTACACAGGTGTGCCCACTCCTGAGGCCGTCTGGACCAAGAAGAATATTGCCTTGCCCAAGTCAAAGCGGCAAATCCAAACCATTGACGAGCAGTCCGCTACGCTAACCATCCAGAAGGTTGTCGACGATGACGAGGGCGAGTTTACCGTCAAGCTTATCAACCCGGTTGGAGAGGCGGAGGCCAGCATGCAGCTGCTCATTATGCGTAAGTTTTAAACTTTATTTTGCTAATTGGTGCGCAACCCCAATCAAAAAACAATCCCCAAAATGGACTCTTTCCCATTTAGGCAAGCCGACAGCTCCTGGCACTCCCCAGCCTCTCGAAGTGATGCACGACTCTATCACGCTCTACTGGAAGGCTCCAGAAGACGACGGCAAGTCAGAAATTATCGAGTATATTTTGGAGTACCACGATGTTCAGACGGAAAAGTAAGTAATCCGCCAAGTAATTGTACAGTGCAAAAACCAAATATATAAAAAAAAATTGTCTAAAAAAAAACAAATATATTACCCCATTTTTTTTTTTTTTTTTTAATCTATATATGTTTAAATTATTTTGTGCATGAGCTTATCGAATAATATTGAATATTGTAACTTGTCAGAAATAAGGTAATTTAAAATAACGCAACTAATAATTTTATTTGTTCAGATGGACTGAAATCAAACAGATAAAGGACACAACCTACACCATCAGCAAACTGAAAATCGATACGGAGTACGTGTTCCGATCCATTGCCGTCAACGAGGTGGGACCTTCGGCGCCGTCGCCGATATCACCGCCTATTCGGCTAGTGCCGAAGGTGGAGACGGAGGCACCCAGCGTGCGGGAGCCTCTTCAAGATGTCACCACCGAGTTGGACAAAGAAGTAACACTTTCCTGCGTGTTTGGAGGCATTCCGGAGCCAAAGGTCACATGGAAGCGAAACGGCCAGGTTATCGATTCATCAAGTAGCATATGTTATGAGAACCGAGTGGCCAAGTACATTATCGAAAAGACAACGATTGAGACTGAGGCCACCTATACGTGCATTGCCACTAACGAGCGAGGATCCGTGGAGACATCATGCTGCTTAAAGCTGCAGCAGAAACCCATCATAAAAGTGGAGGACAAATTCCTGACACAGAAGCTGCGCACGGGCAGCACCCTCTCCATTCCAGCCAAGGTCAGTGGTTATCCCCAGCCCACGGTGACATGGCACAAGGAAACGGTCGAGCAAAAGTCCAGTAAGACGGTCACTATCGAAACCACTGAAACCACATCCACCTTCACAATCAAAAAGCTCACTCGCGAGCACAGCGGCAAGTACAAAGTGGTGGCCACCAATGAGTCCGGCTCCACACACGTCGAGTCCACCGTTCAGGTGATAGACAAACCTTGTCGACCGCAGTCGCTCGAGATCAAGGATGTAAAGAAGGACTCTATAACCCTGGAATGGACTCCGCCAGTCGATGATGGCGGCTTAGAAATCAATAAGTACACGCTCGAGAAGTGCGACATCCAGAACAATGTGTGGATGAAGGTTTCCGATTTTGACAAAGACATTCAGACGTATGCAGTGCAAAAACTGTCCATGAACTCACAGTACATATTCCGCGTGGTGGCCGCTAATCCTATTGGAGAGTCCGAACCAACGGAAAGTGAGCCTGTGACTATAACGAAGAAATTCGGTGAGTTTAAAAATTGGGAAGCGTCGTGCATTTTTTACCTTAATATTTTACTTTATGTGATCCCCAGAAAAACCCTCCCCGCCACGAGGCCCCACCAGTGTGTCAGGCATGAACGACACGTCGTTCAACCTGTCGTGGGAACCTTCTGAGAGCGATGGCGGCTCCAAAATCATCGAATACATTGTGGAGATTCGGGAAGAGACTGAGACCACCTACAGGAGTGTGGGGACTACCCTTGGCACTGTCACCAACATTCATGTTGAGAATGTTGTTCGAAACAAGGGCTACTTGTTCCGAATATTTGCGAGAAACGAGGTTGGCACCAGCGAGGCCTTTGAAACCACAGACAAGATTGTTGTCGGCCGTAAAATAAGTAAGTTTCATTAGACAGAACTTCTGCTGCATTCCAAAGTTGCTTATTGCTTATTTCCCATGAAAATTGCTTTTTTAATATTACGCTTATACATGCAACACTAACCTGGCAAACGATAGGAGCTCAAGATAATGAAATTGTGGGTATGTAAAAACAGCCAGAAAGAGCTCCACCCGCCGAACAGCAAAAATTACTATATGCCTTCTAATTGTGAGTGTTTGTTTGTTCCCAATGCAGCGCCTCCATCGCCACCTCAGAACCTGAGGGCTCCAGATGTCACCAGCCGAAGTGTTACCTTGGACTGGGAGGTGCCGGCCCGAAATGGCGGCTCAGAAATTACCGGTAAGTCTAAACAAAATAATAGTTAAGCCCAAAAAAAAATAGTTTTATACAAAAGTAGTCGAGGCAGTCGTCTATAATAATTCTTACTTGTTTTAAATTAAATACCCGGTTCTTGATTTTCACCTGATTAGAGGGCTTGGCTGTTGATGCTGATAAAGAATATACATACATATGTATATACTTCGTGGGGTCGGAGACCATTACTTCTCTATGTAGGAATACTCTGTTCTGTTCATTTTAAGAACCAGGGATTAAAATTTGAAGCCAAATTGTGCTCGATAAAGCGCATTACTTGGGAAAAGAAATTCATAGAGTTCTAATTCCGCACAGGCTACTGCGTGGAGAAGCGATCCTCGACATCCACGGAATGGACAAAGGTCATTACCCTTGATGCCCATCAGCTGCACTACACGGTGGACAACCTGAAGGAGAAATGCGAGTACTGGTTCCGTGTGTCAGCGGAAAATGTGGCTGGATTAGGTGCACCAGCCGTCACCGAGGGCATATCGCTTAAGACACATGCGAGTAAGTTTAAACAAATTAATTAAAAGCTTTATTGCTTTCATTATTATAACCATAAATAACGATTTTTATGGTCAAAAATCAATAGAGACTAAATAACCCAATTCGTTTAAATAGCCGTACCATCGCCACCCACCGGTCCCTTGGAGGCACGAGTGCTGGCCGCCAATGCCCATATATTCGAATGGGGTATTCCCGAGTCAGATGGAGGTGCACCTCTGCTCGGCTACCACATTGCGATCAGGGACATGAAGAAGACCATGTGGATTGAAGTGGCCCGTGTGCCGGCCGGTGTGCAGCGGTTCCAGATTCGCGATCTGCAGGAAAATCATGAGTATATGATTCGCATATTCGCCAAGAATGAGATTGGCTTAAGCGAGTGTCTGGAATCGGAGGAACCTTACAAGGTCATGACGGCAGGTATGTTTAATAGTACCATGATGGAAAAGCCAATTGTTTCACGACTAATTCCCAATAACAGGTCATGAGAGCCTGCCCGATGAGCCGCGTACGGAGATGAGCACGTGCAACACCTCTTCATGGTTGCGGGACCACAACATGGATGCAGACATCCACTCGTATGCTCGTGGTAGACTCTTGCAACGTGACGAGTACTTCTTCCGGCTATGGGCCGAAATACCCAAGAGCAAACGAAAGAAGAGCTCCAAATAGTCGGTAACGGCAACGACAACGACGTGAGAAATCACACCACTTAGTCATAGGTTACATTTATTTTATATAGCCCGACCCTCGATTTTATAACTTTTTGTATTGTACTGTTTTTGCCAACGATTGTAAGGTGCGTGTAATGCTAATATCAATGTCAATTGACAGCGATGCCCACGGAGTTCGATCAAAAGGTTGCGAGCGAAGAATAAACTAAATGACCGAACCTGTGGGCATGGCTGAAATGCACATTACACTAACCCCGGCTTAATAGGCACATTATTTTATATTTTATGCTTGCATAGAGTTTGTTTTTCGTATTTTACTTTTCCCCTACTTTTTTAAGCTGTGATAAATCTATCAAAATCGAAATCGTGAAACGAAGAAAGGTCAGGAGGTTAAGAGGCATCGGGCAGCGGTGGCCAGCGAGCCGTATTCCTGCAAAAATTAATAGTAATACCAAGTACATCCCCAATCATATAGTGCAACTCGATATCAAATAAATGGTGCAATTTGATATGAGTTATTGTTGGGCTGCGAGTCGCTGGCCACAGCTGCCTTTGCCCTTTATCCGTCAAGACGTCAATGGAATTTTTTAAGAGGTTACACCAGAGTGTCCCTTTAAAGTTACCACACAACCAAATAAATAAATGAAATTAAATAAAAGGCGTCGGTGGGATTGTTGTATGGAATATCGAAGTGGATTTCGGCTAGACAAAAAAGAACTAATTTATTCTCTAAATGAAGGCTTCTGAAGTTTTTATAACTTTTATCCGCTAAACTATGATTTTTCTGTATTGGAAAATTTTAAGCCGCAAGTTTGAAAATGAATATGGTTTGGTGGTGAGGGTTTTTACTATTTGAAAACTTATTCTACAGTTTGGCAAATACTGCTATTGCCTAAAGTTTCAAAGCTTCTCGCCAGCTAAGGAACTGGGTGAGAATTTAATTAAAGTTTTTGCGGTTGCCACTAATCAAAAGATATTATCTTTCCGACTGTCTCCGTAAGTCCCGAAAAGGCTACGCACAGTAATTTTAGCTTTAATTCTCTACAGACATGGTGGACCGGCACTGCCATAAAGCCAAAGCGTATTTCCGGCACTTGAAATTGCGCAAACAGGGCCAAACAAAGCGAAATGAAGGTAGGCGGCAACACAAACATCTTAGCCTGTTATTCAGTTATTGATACACTAAACGGTCCAAAGTGAAGACCCATAAGACGCTTGTGCCTTTGCTTCAAAACGGAAATTTAATTTGCTTGTTTGCTTTTTTCTGCTCAGCTCTTCCCTCTTCTGCTTCTTTGGCACCCATTTTCCTTGGCTACTTGGCTACTGTTATTGGCTTAAATTAAAGCTGCTAAGCTGCTTTCAACACTTTAAAGGTTCTTGCAACACAACATCTCCAGAGCACACACTCGCCAAATACTTCTGCTTGTGCGACCCCATTAGTTATGGTTTATTAAGGTGAAGAACTCTCCGACGTAATACAATTGGAAACTTGTAATTGAATTTGGCAAGTTCTGTTGAATGCATATAAAAACAAATTACACATCAACTTTATGGTTTGCACGTAGAAAATGTGCTCCTGATTCTTATGTTTGGTTTTTTCTTTCGTTTCCTGTCTGTTTCTACTGTTTTTGCCACAGTAGGGCTGGTTTGGTATATTGTCGAGAAACCTTGACTGCAGCGCTCTAACTTGATTTTTCCTCACTTTTTGATGAGTTTCGTCCAACGTAATGGATGGATAACAAAATGGCAATAGAAAGTTTGTTTAATTACTCTCTAAAACAATAATGTTGGGAGGCACGATGGAGTTGTAAATGTGGCTTGTTTCTCATGTGAATATAATTTTATCCACTTCAATTTTGTTGAAAATTCAATATTCCTTGTGGCTGTGATTGAAGCAGGCCATGACAATTCTTTTAGCAACTGACAAGGCGTCTTCGTAACACCCAGCTCCAGCAATCGAAATTTCTGTAAAACCTTTAAGACTTTATTTTTTCATTAAAAGGAATTATTTTGTGAAATAAATTCACGCTCTTAATGGGTGCCAGAAATGCTAAGCCCATTGGGAATTCGGAGATTAAAGCCTTTTTCAACTTTATGAAGACTTTTAAAGAGACACATCCCCATCTGAACCATAAAGCCCTTAAAAGGGAAGGAATCAGCGCATGGGGAAAGCTAACAGCAAAGGAAAAGATGTTGTTTGCTGTGAGTATTTAATATTGGTTTTCCTAGTTTTGGAGTCTATTTCTTCGATACATTTTAGGTGAAGCCTAGGGAAACGCCGAAAAGTAAGCAAAAGAAAAAGAAAGCTGTAGCAAGGTCAAAGGCAAAAAAAAGAGCTGTTTATAAGTTAAAGCCCCAAGCCACTCCTTCCCTAAACTGTGGTTTCGTCAATTTCTTGCGACAGTATCGAAAAAGTAACACGGAGTTGACAACCAAAAAGTCCGTGGAAAGTGGCACACAGGTGTGGGTCTCACTTTCAAAGGAATTCCAGAAAAAATACCGCAATGGGATGGTAAGAATTTCTAAAATTTGTATTAAGTTACGTTATCATGTAGTAAAATGTAATTTGTTTTCTATTTAAAGAAGCTACGTAACCGTCACAAAGCCAAGAAGTAATTGGTTATAGCCGTAATTGGTAATTGGAAACTTCGATTAATTTACGTTTGGATAATAAATAAAATGTTTATCAAATTAGCCAACGATGTAGGGGGATTTTATTAAATCTTTATTACAACCTACAGTTATTATGCGTTAGATCCAATAGCCCAACATAAAAAAGAAAAGGTAGGTAGTCGTTTGACAGCTGAATATCCTTGATAGTGGAAAGTCAAGCGGCAAAAAGCGACGACAAGCAGCACCTGATTTACGGCCTGCTAAGTGACTTGGTAATGCCGTCTTAAAAAGTTGTATGTGAATTTGTATCCAAAACTACAACAAAAACCATTTGCATTTATCGATGGCAAAAAAAAAAAAACTGTTTTTGATTTGTTCATTATGCTGCATTTTACGACCATAAAATGTGTTTTTAAGGCGAAACTAAAGATGTTTTCTGTCCCTTTTAAATACGAATCAGCAAGCATGCTTTAGACAACAATTTCAAGAGATCCCAAACTTTTTCAAAGTTTACATATAGGATTTTAAAATCAGTAGAAATTCTGCTGCTTAATTTTGCTTTTCAGTTATTCTTGAGTCGGCAAGATGCGTTAACCTTTTAATAAATGCATTTTGCCAAGGGACGCTAAATAGATTTGCACATTGAAAGTACAAAGTTAAAATGTACATTTTTTATTTTGCAACGCAAAATATGCAAATGACAATGGGAAAAGGATAGTCGAAAATAAGGCGAGGATGGCCTTATCATAGAAGGATGGTTAGGACGTGGAAAAAAATCCCTAAATGTTCTGGAAGCCAGCAGCTGTAGATGAAGTCTTTTCCAGGATGCCAGGCAGCCCAGATAGGTGATTGTGTCGGTGAGTTGGTGGTGGAGTTAATGTGTGTACGTGTTGGGCATTACCAAAGATACATAACATGGCGAATTCGCCAGAAAGCAGCTGCACAAGTGCAGTGCAAATGTTTTGTGCTTACGTGCTTAGCTATTTAAAATGCACTACCTGGAATACCTTGCGTATGCGTGTTGTCGTCCTCGGCGCCCCAATCAAATGTTGGAGAATGTTTTGCATCGCATTAAAGTGCCAATATGGCTTTATTGTCCCAGCCTCCGTCGCGACGCTTGACTTCATCTTCATCCGGGCACCGCCCTCCCGCTTGCACCCTCAAGCCTCGATTTATGCTGTCACATCTAGGGGATGCTTGGAAAAGTGTGAGCGGCGCCCTGAGGGGCCATTACTGCTCCATACCGAGTGGTTCAATAGTACAGCTCAATCAGCATTATCGTAGAGAAGTGTGTATTGAGTGGGAGTAGTGGGAATATTATTTTTTTAGCTTACAGTGATAGGTTACTCTAGGTTAATCGGGTTGTGGTCGGTAGACCACTGTGTGATAATATGAATTTATGTAAAAATGGTACATTCCCACTCGTAGCTTCGATATTTTGTGAAATCCTGAAAATATATTTTCTTCGATCTAGTTTAGCTTTTCTCGCATTAAGTGCTGTTCAGATAGTGTCAGCACTGGCAATCGAAATCATTCGGCCTCGCAAAGACTCGGGCGGAGTCACTACGTCTGCATTTGGCCTTCGGCTGCCATTGACAAGACATAAAACGTGGCACTCGATGATGCCTATGGGCCAGTTCTCACATCCTGCTGGAAGGCATTTGCTTGCTCATTCCGCCCCTCCTGCAGGGTTGCTGGCCTAAACATCACTTCACAACTGCCAAGCAAAGCACATCCGGTTTCCGTTAGTTGTGCATGCACCTCCCCCGGACACGCCTCCGCCCTTTTGCTTGTCGGGCTGTCAGACAGGACGACGTTACTCCAGGTAATATCATTTGGCCTTGTCCTGGGCGCACACGAATATGTTGGGAAAATATTATCTAGTTACAGTGTTAAAACACATAAGTGGATGCACGCAAAAACTAGTGTAGCAGCAAAAATAAAATACGTAGATTAAATTTCGTGAAAACTGCTGACTTAAAAACAAAGCTTGTGAATTTTGTGCATTTTGTAATTTTTGAATTTTACACTCAATTCTTAGTAACAAATATTAGTTGCGTATTCCTTGATATGCTACAAAGTGGGGGATTTTGTGTTACCTATTTTGCTATTTTAGTTTGCCACCATCGCCACTTGGTTCTTGCTTAGTTTCACCCTGGCTTATGAGCGGAAGTACGTGTCACTCGCCTCAAAAAAAAAAAAAAACAGTTGGTTGGCGCAAAAAATGTAGTCGTGGAAAACATTTATGAAGAAAAAAGAAAACTAAGCAACGAACATTTTCCACTACCACTGGGGATAAATATACAAGTATGTGTGCGGGGTCCTGGAATGTGTTTAAATTTGATTTCAAGTGCCAGCGTTTTGATGGCGATATAAGTGAATGCGTGTTGCGGCAGCTACGTGTCTTTCTTTTTTGCCAACTTTTGATATCTGAACTTTCTAGTCAAGTGCATTTAGGAAGAACTTAAGTCGACTACAAGGTTGGGAAAAAGTCTAAACATAAATATAGGACAAGCGCAAAAAACTTTGCGGCACATCGAAGTTCATTTTAGTTTGACAACTGCTGTTAAAAACTTGATTATTCTAATCGTCTGACCCATAACAGTTTCGGCCAAGCAAACATCCAATTTAGAATGTAAATTGTATTCGATTTGTACTAAACTAAACTTTAATTCTTAGTACACAAATTTTTTAGACATTTCAGAGCATTTGCTTGACTTATTTACTAGATTTTCTTAAAGATTGAACGTCTGCATGATTTTATCACTCTTTGTGTCTGCAATTACTACGTGGACATTTTTTTGCTTCGATCCACTGGTTGTCTTATTAATTGCCCCCAGCTTCGATTAAGCATTTAATTTTCCATTTCCCTCATTCCTTCAGTAACCGGACCTTTTCCTGAACCTCCCACCACAATTGCCCGCCACCCTAGTAATTTGCAATTGCTCCAACTCTCGCACACTTTCACTCCCCCCACCAGTCGCTGCGAATGTTATGTGATGGCTGAAGCTGGGCGACGGAGACCTTGCAGCGCTTTAAAAGAGTCGCCAAGCAAAGGAATCCCAACCAAGAAAAAAGAATAAGAATTTTAAGGAGCATAAGGAGCTGCCACTTGGAGGGGCAATGGGATGGTGGGTGGGTGGTTGGAAACAGTGATGATGCTTTTGATTTCTCATGCGTACAATGTTTACTCAGCCGCTTTCGGTGCCCGGGAGCATAGCCAAAATAACATGGCCCTCCAAAAAGGGCTCCTCTGCAGATCCTGTTTCTCAGTAGCCCATTTTCCCATGTTCCCATCGGGGGCTGTGCTCGAGTTCTGCAACTGTACGCCGATGAATAAAAAAAAATATTCCACAATATTATTTTCGGCACCAGCTTCATTAGAGAAGTATTATTTACTGTTTACGCATTTATGAGCTTAGCTACAAAAAGTACGAACTATTTTGAATAGGTATTTCCCAGTCACATGTTTCGCTACTTGCTTGTTTTGTTTACGCACGCCTTTTCAGGGGGAGGAACGTTGGAACGGCGGCGCCTCTTAGCACTCATTTAATTATTGTACAAGCGACAGAAAGGGGACTACCAGTGCGTCGTGCCAACGGGGCAACACGAGCCCAGCTAGACCTGGATCTGAAACAGCTCCAATTTACTCGTAAATTTGCAAGAGCAGCTGGGGCTCCAAACTTTTCAGCGGGACAATGTGCTTGACATGCATGCTTAGCGGTAATGTTGAAGCCAAGCTACGCGCTATTCAACCTACACTCCTATTATAGTCGCGCCCTAGAGGGAACGAAAAAGTTTCTATCGAAATGCCGCATTATATACTATAGCGATTACAAAAAACTCCGGTGCAAGTCAACCAAAATGCAACTTTTGAGGGAGCTTCAAAAATGAATATACAATCAGTAAACATTTTAAGGATTTAGGTTTATCTAGAGCTCACTTAGTTTGGCTTATTCAAAACATTTGTGACAATCAGCGAATTTCAAACTAATTTCATGGTAAGCGAAAAAGTTAAAACTATGCTAAATTAGCTTCACCGCAAAATATTTGGAGTGCGGCGACCCATGTGCACATTCACGATGGCAATGGCACCACATTTCGTATTTTAAATTTAAAATGTGCGAAACGAAACAATGGCAATTAGTACATGGCCGCAATTAACATTTTCCTTTCTTGAATACATTATTTTCCCGTTAATAATACACCTTTCCATGTCAATGCTTTATCTATGTCCAGCTGATTTCCCGATTGAATATGACGGCAAACTTTATTCAAAATGAAAATAAATTGACACGGTACTATAGATATTTTTATGGACACATTACACAAACTTTGTAACAGCATTGTTTTTATTGGTCTTTTTTATTTTTTTTTTAATTTACCGCAGACATTTCCTCTGGGCTCTTTATGGTTAAAGTGCCTGACGGTCGAGTTGTCGTTTTGGTCCTTTAAGATTAGTTATTTCGTTATCATTATCCTGTTATCCTAGCGTCTGTGCTAGAGTAGCGTTTAATTAAATTATTTAGCGATTGCCTGCTAAGTCCGCTCGACATCGTTAATTCAAAGCTTTGAGCCGGGATGAGGCAAAAAAGAAAAGGGAATACTTTTACCTTTTACTCTTTACTTTCTTGGAGGCTTTTTTATATTTATTAGACTTTTTTGCTTGGTGCTGCTGCTATTTCCATCTTTCTCGCCTTCTAGATTTTGTTGGTTCGACTTCCCAAGAACTTTTCCGTCAATAACTTAGGAAAGCCTCAACTAATTTGTTTACTTTCCTATTATGTCCTTTTTTTACCCGGTTCTTAAAAAGAACAGCCATGTTCGTCTGTCCATCCGTCCGTTTATCTGTCCGTATGAACGCCTAGATTCTGATGACTATAATGGATAGAGAAAGAATATTTGCATATTCGGAATTTTGTGATACCAGCACGAGATTCTTTTCAAATTTGCTACCACCTCCGCAAACCGCGAAATTCTCTAGACTCCAGAGTTTACATTCTAAAGGCACTAACTTCGGTTATTTAATTAATAGAGCCAATAAGATAAGCCACATATATTGCGCCACATATCGAATGGTTTTTATGGTTGTTAATGTGTTCTACAAAGACAGATAGATAGTTCGGACTAATTTCAAACTCATTTGCCTACGCTGGGAACAAGGAAATTTCATTTGCAGGACGCCCCCATCGGGTACGCACATGCATATCAATTAGGTCCAAACTTTGGTACTCTGCTGCAGTTGCTGTTTGGACAGGCGACAATGGAACAGCTAATGGGTCGTGGGGTTCGCGGCTCATTAATGTTGCACGGCCCCATTCCAAATTCAGTTAATCGAGATTTTCCAGCCAACTGGCTGCGGGGGTACTCGACTCGCGAAATTAGAAATCCCGGAAATAGTTTCCGCCCCGCAATCAAATCGAATCAAATTAAAGGGAAGGAGCCTTGTGCACTGATCTAAAGTGCGAGTGACCCAGTAATAATTCCAACGATTGTGCCAGGCTCGCCGAATGGGTTTTAATTCAATCATCTACAGCTCAACGATGCCATTAGAAAAATGTACGTAAAAAAAAATAGAATAATAAAATGTTAAATGTTAAACAGAAATCTTTACTCTTGCTATTACTTCTGAGCTATTAATTTTTTTATTCATTTTTGAAAAATGATAAATCTTTAGTGCCTCTTATTATTATTAATGTATGTTATTATGATAACACATTGGCATTTCTCGCACTGCGGCCATGACGTTTATTAGTCGCGTGCTAATCATACGCCACGTTGCACAGCTATGGGCTAATTAAGATTTTAAGAGCACTAGCCCCCGAGCAGGAGTCTATCTGTAGTGGGTTAATCGATTTTTACATTTTCAATGAATTCGATTCACCTTGTGGCGCTGGGACATAGAAGCAAAGTCTTGGAAATTTAATGAATGGGTAAGCAACGTTTTTTACTTGATTTATTTGGTTTTTTTTTTATACCCGGATCTGAAAAGCACAGATATATGAATTCGTTCGAAAGTATGTATTGTAATAGGGAGAAGAAATGGTGTGCGACCCCACAAAGTATATATCAAGAATATGATCACCAACAGCCGAGTCAATATGACCATGTCCGTCTGTCCGAATGAACGCCTAAATCTTGGAAATTAAAATAAACAGAAAAAAAATAATGCATAACATATTCTAGTTCTGGGGATAGCAGTTTTATTTTTAAATTCGGCAACCTCCACCCGATCACCAACAACCTGCTAAATTCTGTGAATCCCACTTGAGTCTCACAATTCGGATATTATATTTGTAATGTCAATATCTATCGACCACTTCTATCTGCGCTTGTGGCGAAAATGTGTTTCACTTTCTACGACTCCCAAATTTAGATATGTTATTAGTATAGCCAATATCTATCAAAACGAAAAAAACGACGCTAAGATAGATATTGGTGGAAACCAAAAACCGGGTTTTTAAAGTCGAGACACTCGGCTATAATATTTCTTACGTGTTATTTGCTATATTCGATTCGATATATTGGATGCTTTTACTTTCTGTCGCTCGGTAGAGCCGAAGAAATAATTTTGTCATAACACACGTTGTAAGTAATAAACAAGATTTTTGTAAGCTTAATTTTATAATACATATTTGTCTTAACAGGGCTAACATGGCTACATTTCAAGGGCAGTAACTTACATTACGGCTTAAAATAAACGAAAACGATGTAAAATTATCTACAAAGTTTTCTTTAAAAGTATACGATTTCTCTTCCCAAGATACGACATAGCCGTGTGTCTTGGCCGCAACAATGACCAGACATATATTTAGTATCAGTAGACCAATATAGTTCTGAAAGGTTGAGGATCTCGGAACAAATTTCGTTTCCTGTCCGATCCTGACTTCCCAGAGTGATACGCTTGAGCAGAGCAATGTCTTCGGGTGATTTGCAGTGATAAACTGTAAGACTCAAATATAATATTTTATTTTTGTAAAGTACGAAAACGTACCAGTAAATCGACGCAATCCAAAGTTTGCTTGCAGCGACTGCGATAGCGGAACCGAAAATTATTGCATTCGGAAAAGATTCTTTCGGAAAAGAGCCTAGACTTGGCAAAACCCTTCAAAAAATGGTCTCGTTCGGTTTTGTAGTCGGACCGCAGCAAAAAGAGGCTGCCAATTAGGATCAAAACGTTCGCAAAGTTCCAGACCTGCCAAAACTGCAAGTTCAGCAATACAAAACGATTGCACTCCAAGTTGTAACCGGTTCCAATCATAAAGATTTGTGAGAAAGTGTAGGCCATGTTCGCCATCACAGTCAGAATGTAAACACTAAAATATGAGGCCACTTCCCTCTGGATTGAAACCAATCGACGGTGTACTTTCAGGACTCTTTTCAACATTCTCCAACGCTTTTTGTGTGCAAGCGAGGCAGTCAGCACCTGGTTCATGGAGACGTAGACGCATTGCATCCAAATGTAGCTGTTCATTTGCAACAAAAACTGTAGATGCCAGCACAAAAGGAAGGTGACTGTAACGGCTCGTTGGATGCCCGAATACATTTTTGTTTGCCAGTAGATGACACTAAGTGTCTCAATTGATACCACGACAGCCGAGAAAAAAGCCCTACTTACGGAAACACAGAAGTACTCGTCGAGTACGTCCCGAAGGTCAACATGTATCTTAACCATTTTGTTAAGGGTCTTTAGCATCCAGTGCTGCATACTTGCGTAGTAGAAGCAGGGAGTCGCATAAATAAAGATGCTGCCTCCGTCGTTCATCAAAAATTCACGCAGTAAAAACTGAAACACGCAGCAAAATACGTTCCAGAAGTATATACAGTGAATGAACACTTGCGGGCCGTGGCTAAATCTCTTGTCCTCGTGGTCATAGCGGATATTGCACATGCAGCATAAAATACATACGATCTTTTGGTACTTGAACAGGCTCACAATGTAACAAACACAGAGCACCTTCGGCAGTCGCATGATTTCAACTGAATACCGAACTGAGTAGGTAGATTATAGAAGCACAAATCGAACCAACAGACCTGAGTAGATTGGGGCTATACCAATTTTATCGCTACTTACATACTTTTGTAATTACTCACTTATGTTTGTAATGTTGTTTTACTTCTCTCCCAAATATACCACTTTTTTTTATTACTTATGTATATAAAGTGCATTTAATTATGCTTTTCTAATGTAATGTGGTTTAGAGAGTCCCCGAAAAAGGACCAAGCCCCTAACGTGAAGGGAGAGAAAGTGGCCGTCGTCAATGCACTTAACATGAATAACCGCTTCGCGCTGCGGATAATTAATGACATCTCCGCCCAAACTACAACCACTTCAATTAGCAGCGCCCTTCGTGGTCGTGGCCCCAAATCAATAACTTGCAAACGTCTAAATTTTATGAATAATTTTCCGAACCTGGAGACCCCTGTCAGACCCACATCGGATTTGTGTCGCTCACGTAGCAAACAAATTTATTTTCGCGCTGGGAGCTGGCAAGAACCACTGCCAGGTTGCCGAAAAAAACAAATTTTTTTTTAAACTTTGTAGTCGAGACTTCTCGACAACGAGATACCATGTACCTATTTTCTTTATCAAACAAGTTTTTTTTATTAACATAACCTCAAATTTTGTTGTGTCTTGGACCTAAATTATGGGAATTATGTAATACATACATATTATGTATGTCCATATTACATAAGTAAACTGCGGATCACTTGAATAAGGGACACCCTGTCACCTTGGAAAAACTCAACCATAATCTTTAATTATTTTTCTCTGGAAACTTAAGCTATTACTATATTAATGCCTATGTTTGACGAGCATAAGCTAAAGCAGGAGCGGATTAGATGACGTCATCGGGCAATCACACTGGCAGGGAGTTGGTTGCACCTACATTCATATATTTTAAACGTCAACGGGACCCAAGTCAAAATGATGTCTCTAGCTTTTACGGTTCCGAAGACTTACTGAAATACGGTTGTATGCAAATTACGAAGGCGAAAAGGGGCGTGGCAAAAATAAGAAATATGCATAGGCTGCGTACATATATGTTAAGCGGAGGCAATGCAGAAAGTTAAAGTACATGCATGGTTATATCGACCCGACTGTTGATCCTGATCAAGAATTTACGTATTTTATCTCCCTTTTTCTTCCTGTAACATACCGTTGCACAAACTTTAAATACCAAATATACCATATATACAAGGTGTAAAAACAGAATAGAAAATTTACTGCGAAAGGGTGTGTAAGCTCGCTCAAACCTGACTTTAGCTTTGTCAGGTTTGGATGTGCACCAACAGAATGACAATTAATTTGTTCAGGTTTCAATCGGAACCTTACCCTTCTCAGCTTTTCACCTGCCGGCGTGATGTTCATATCGGGAATATTCATCACATCATTACCCAAAACTGTCAAAATCGATCGGATCCGGCTTCTCGGACCGCTCTTCTACTTTAAAACCCACACACTGTACGTGAAAAAATGTTTTTTAGATTAAATTCTAAAAAGGATATTGCTTTTAAAATCTAAAACATGTTTAAAAAATATAAAATAGCTATAGGCGAACGGTTTATATCTCTTTCTTTAAAGATTTCGGAGATATAGAACCATATGCATAAGAAAGTACAGCATTTCAAAAATCACAAAAGCTGTAAGGAGCGTTGTAAAAATCTGAAATATAATCCGGAAATCTAAAGGAAAAAATCGACCCAAAAATTGCATCGGTTTTCCAAAATCAAATTCCTGCTTAAAGGCCTTTTTATGCACCTATATATACATACATATGTATGTATGTATTTAATCCTACTCAAGGGGTTTTTTACCGTATATACCTACAATTTTTAATACAAAACTAGTATAGCAGTTTGAGAATGGCATGGTATTGGTATTAAATTATAATACATGCAGCGATTAAAAATGGTTTGAATGTAAGGAGAAAAGAGATGACAACTTACCGTTTCTGTTATTGATGTCTCTTAATTTGTTGCGTCACTTTCTGCTTCTTCTTCTTCAACAGCTCGGGCCAAAATAAAACAAGAACCCAAACGCAATGGAAATATTAAAAGATCACTTGCGCTTTCTTTGCACCTTTTTAAAGCTTTATTTGATGGGATTTTAATTAGCGGATCACTTTAACACGGAACAAAAACAACAAAATAGACACCCAACAAAAAAATAATAAAAAAAATAAAAACAACCAAAGGCAGGCACTTTTAATTTTGGCAGCGCACACAAAAAAAAAAACAAAAACAAACACACAAGAAACGCAAACTCAATGGAGATGACATCCCATGCGCTTTCCTTGCAGTTTCACAGGAATTATACGGATTAAATTATAAATTCAGATATATGTACATTTCATAAAATACTTTTCATTGGATATATTCGCTTTAACACGGAACAAAAACAACAAAGAAAAGTAGGGAACGTGGAAAAAACAGAAAAAAACGCAAAGGCACGAATCTTTTTTTCTTTTCACTTTTCGGCAGCGTCACAATATAATATGTAGGTATTTCATTGTTTTTTTCGCAAATCGAACACTTTGGTTGAAACGATCACTTAACAAAACACAAAGCACTTTCTCCTCTATCGACACAACTGCAATTTAAGTTGTTTCAGCGGCGAAAAACCAACGAAAAACTAATTTTTCACGGACCGATCGAATCGCGACGCCATTTGCTCGACACTTTTTTCGCTCTCCTTTTCTGCCTCCGTCTCCTCGGAGGAGTGTGCGATGTTTTGATCTCTATTCCCAGGGAAAAACACCGCATGCGAGAAGAACATCGCATAGTAGTTAAGGAGGAGGAAATGGCAGAGAAAGAAAGCGTAAGCAGAAAAGCGCTCGAAGGCGAACAAAATGAAATAACATTAATTGTTAAGGGGCTGCAAGGCAACCAAAAAAGCCACCTGCGTGTGTTTGTATCGCATTGAATCGCTACATATCTACAATGTAGATAATGTAGATTCTACATTATGGAAGTGATGGGATTTGGTAAATCGCTAGCTATCTTGGTTTCTTACATGCGATTATAACAGTATAGAATCAAACAGTATAGTATCACTATCATTCGCGTCATATTTCGACAAATTCCTTTTTCTCTGATTCCAATCAACGAAGTTGAGGCATCTGGATACATTTACGCTTAAAACGTTGCTTGCTGAACCACATTTTTAATGAGTTTGTTTGTTATATTTTTTATTGGAGGTCCGGTTTCCCGGATAGTAAAAGGGCATGCGAAACGAGGAAGGAGCATCAAAAACATGCATAAATCATCAAAGGCAGTGCTGACAACTAATGAAAATATGCAAAAATTTATAGCTCACCGAAATCGTCGAAAAAACTCTCTGGATAGAGCCCAAACAAAAAGGAAAAATTCCAATAAAAAATTTAGAGGAAAGAGAGGAAATAAAAGGAAAGGAACTCTCAACTAGCCGAAAGGCAAAAACCATTAAAATTGAAAAAATGGTCGAAAAATAAATTCATTTGCTTTATGCATGCCGCACGCAGCAGCCGAAAAAAGCGAAGACCGAGTGGCAAGTGCGCAGCAGACAGGATACGCGGCACGAATTTTATGTGGCAGTTTATTTTTGGTCGACACTATCGCAGGAACGGTTTCCAGCCCTTGGTGCACCTTAAAAAATATGCCTGTCCTTTGTATTCATTTGTGATTGCACAGACTCTATGGAGATACTTGTCAATAATAATTTGAGTTTGCAAGCCCTCTCTTTTTGGGAGTGTATCAAAAGCGTCCGTTTGGACACTCCTCTTTTTGTACGCAAAAAGACAGGACAAGTTCTGGGAATGTGACACGCTGCGGCGCTGGGTGGACAACAATGCGGCCATGTATGCAAATTTTCACAATTGCAATTTGTAATAAAAACTTGCACCTTTTGGCACTGTTATGTGCGGTGCAAAGTGCACTGCATTCGTTCCTGCATGTATGTATGCATGCACGTTACATGCGCGTAAAACCATTTGCCGGGCGATGAAAAAGTCAGGAAGGAAGAGGAAAAACACCTGCGGAGCACCATGAGGGGCGGGAGAAAACCCAGGGGTTGATGCAGTGGGGGAAGCGACCTCTTATGGCTTTATGCCACTTTAAGTGCTCCACCCGTTCATTGCCATATCTATATCCACATCTACAGCCGCAGCCACAGATATTTCCGACGGGAAACTGTTAAAGCGCTCCAAGAGCTGCTCCGCAAATAAACAGAGCATAAAATATGATTGTCGCGATTTTTTTTAAACATGCCTCTTTATACAATCAGAAACCCTTTATAATAAAAAACAATTTATGGTGACAGAGGTGACTTATATAGTTCCCATGAACGTTAAGACCAGTGATGTAAACATTTCAATTAAGATAGAATGTAATGTCTCTTTTTTATCATTTTGCAGGAGAATTTAACTGAACACTAGAATTGGATGTAGCAATTATATCACATTCCAGAAAACCCCTGTGTGTTCCAAAAGTTCTTTGGTAGTTATCGAAATGAAACATTTATATGGTACTTTATTTTTTTTGTTGTTATGAATCGGAATAGAAAAAATTTCCTTAGCAATTGGTCACTGTCCAGCCTTTGTTGATTGAGTAATAAACACAAAAGTTACCTCATTAAGATAATTGATTATTAGCTAATGGTGAGTGTCAGCATTTTCCAGCCGCATGAGAGTTTAGTTGCAGGCCAAGATGGGACGTATTCACTTGATAGCAATGATAGTTAAAGTTCTTCGAATTCCATTGCATATTTTCGGGTTTTTGCAATTGCGTAAAGAGCGCCACGTCTACCAACAAAACCCAAATTGGTACAGATTCATTCCGATTGGTATCATCACATTGCTTCTCGTGGTTCGAAAATGTTTCTATAAGTTAACATACCCGGAAATCATCCTACTAAGCCCCTATTATTTCAAAGACTTGGAATCGTGGAATGACAACATTCAGAGCGTATCCTTTTTTGTAATCATGATCTGGTCATTGAAAAAGAAAAAACTTTTATGGCAATTGGTAAACGAGGCACAGATTCACACAATAAAGCTAAGATTTCTGCTCGGCAAACCTCTAACATTCAAGTGCTCAAAATCCGTAATGAGGTATGGGCTAATCTTGATGCTATTGCTAGGATCTTTTGTGGTAAAATCCCTTTACTTGGACTATCCGTATGGCGAAATGAAGGAGAATCTTATAACCATCAGCCACAAGATACGCCTGCGGAAGATAGTCAGTTTTACCGAATACCTAATGGGACTACCCCGTTTGATGTTCGTCACGGTAATGTCAACTCACATCCTGTACCATGTGCTCACTTCCGGGTGGCTACAAACACTCGGAGAGTCACGACTTCACAGGAATCCCAGACTTTTCCAGTTCTACCTCAGCTGCCTCATATGCTTTCAAAGTCGAGCGAATCTTATGGCTGGTCACTACTTTCGAATGTCCTACATACTCCTACTATATACACTTGGCTATCACTTTTCCAAACTATTGGAGTATTGCCGATTTGAAGGGAAGGATGTTGTGCAGCAGTTCAAGTCCCACGATGATCTGGAAGATGAAGCGGAGTGGTCTGGTCAGGATAGTGACGATAGTTCAAAATTTTTAATAGAATCACTGTCTGTTTTGTCCTGGTATTTGGCGATGTGGATGCTTTTACTAGCTGCCGCCCAGTGTCACCAAGAAGAATATCTAAGATTGACGAGGCAGACCATTTGGGAAATCAAATTTGATGGAAATGACAGGGAAACCAAAAAGTTTGTAGACGGTAACTCTTGGCAAGGGCAACCGTTCAAGAAATTAGACGTCATTGATGTTATGGTGAGTTTAAGGAGAAAATGCATATTTTCCTGTATAATCCAGTAATGCTAAAATGTTTCAACTCGACAGTTTCTTTCCGGATTCTCCATTTGGGATCGCCAGCCCATTTCTGTTTACTTCTTGACTGAGAAGTTTAGGAAAAAGAGCTCGTCCGGTGTTGACTTAGACTCTGTAGCCGGCCACTTTAGGCTGCTCCTAAATATTACAATTTTCGCAGGGATGGCCTATTTTGCGCAGCAAATGGAGCTTAGACACTTACACGAGTATTCGAAACAGCAAGGATAACACAATTTACCAATTTACCAACAGCTTACAAAAAAATAAAATTATGATTAAATTAGTGTATCAAAATTTAAACAAAACGTAGACTCCTTGTGATAAAATTTTGACCTCTGCACCCCCTTACTCACCATATTCATTTCTCCAATTAAGTAATAAAATCAATATACTTAAAAAACTTTTTTTGGCTTATTTTGTGCAAGTTATGAGCAAATGTATCAAAGAAAACACAGTTTTATGCAAATTGCGAAGGCTGAAAGGGGCGTGGCAAAAAGACGGATAGATGGCTATATCGGCTCGGCTGTTGATGCTGATCAAGAATATATATACTTTATGGGGTCGGAGATGTCGGAAAGTTAATACACCATTGGTACCTTAAGGTACATGGTATAAAAAATGCAACTTCTATCAATTAAAACAAATCTTGATTAACTCGATGGCACCCCGTTACTCTTGGCACACTTGCTATGCAAAACCTGCAAACTTCGCGGACCCGGAGTCGGGTATTGCATTTTTTTCAAAGTCCCGGGGCTCGATCGATTTCAATAAACTTGTCACACGTGGCAGACGTGGCAGCATATGCAGCAGTAACGACCCGCCACCAGGCAGTCCGCCGGCAGGCAGCAAAATTAAATAAACAACAGAGGGGAAAGAAAAGCGTCACACCAAAATATATAAGGATCTTGACTACACTTTAAGGGACCAGGCAACTATTGAAAAAAAAAAATACATTTGGAAGCAAAATTGTAAG
This sequence comes from Drosophila ironensis, assembly GCA_021223825.1. NCBI lineage: Eukaryota > Metazoa > Arthropoda > Insecta > Diptera > Drosophilidae > Drosophila > Drosophila ironensis. Next base: position 47,029 of record JAJJHQ010009800.1, on the reverse strand, counting down.
AACAAAATTAAGATTCGAAGGCCAAAAGTTTCCTCTTGCGGAAGCACTCAAAAAGTGCATTTCGACTGGCACTGCTGTCCGCCTGCCATTTTGGTAGCGGTGACGCCATATTGCCGGCCTTTTTTATCGCGCTATGTAGGCGCCATAGTCTCTGGAAATCTCTTTCGCATCTTACTGGCTGATGGTGGTTTTGAAAGTCTGCCAAATGGACAATGCCAGAAAGGCGGAAAACTCAAAAGTACAATACAAATGTTTGCTTTAGCTACTGCTGCTGTTTGGAGTTTCTCGTGCGGCGCGACAAAATGCAACTTTAGTCTTGCGATATTGGAAAAAAATTGATTACTCCGGTAACAAGGACTAGATATTGCTCTTTACACGCCCTCACGAAAATGATTGATTTTGCGTGTTGTTGATGCCGGGACGCGCTCAATTGTTTGTGGTGACAGCTGTCAGTTAAGCTTTGATTTCTGGCATGCATAATTAATGCTGCTCGGTGGGATCACAAAAGTCAAAGGGACTGGATGGCCCGACGAAGTGTGGCTAATGAAATTTTAATTAGTGCAAGACAAGCATTAAAAACATATCCGCAGCTCAAGTCTAAGCGATGGCAAGCCCCACAAAAAAATTACCATACGTATGAGCTAAGAAAAATCAATGAAAGCCCACATGGAGGGTAGTGTGCGGGACAATTACATGCATCAAAGATTCATGTCGTTTAAATGCCGTAGCGCTCGCTGTCTGCCCACTGCTGTCTTTCCCTTCTCATAATACCGTCATAATGACTTTATCTCTCAAGCAGGCAATAAATCTTGAGCCCCAATAGAGGCAGTCAGGCAGTGACCGCTTGGCAGGAGCGGTGGTCTCAAGTGGGCTTCGTGGCCGCATAATGAAATATTACGCATATGCCTAGCGGAGATACACAAATTTCACCCATCATCATAAAAGTTAATTAATACGGCTTGGTTAGCTGCTAAATACAGCGCAAAATAGCCGTACTCAGTCCCTGGCACTGACGTCATTTTTCTTGCGCGCCATCCATTGGCCGCCATACGGAGTGTACGCGTAATTTTCGGTTGACCAGTGCTGGATGTTACCCCAGGAGGCCGTCCTGTATTTCGCCATTTTCGCAGCTTCTGTATCAGCCATCAGAAATTCCAGAAAATAGCACAAAACTAATTTGAATGTAAATTCCAATGTTGTGCACATCGTCGACTCGCCGAAATAAACAAGCACCTATGATCAACTGGTTGATAACCTATATTTAAATTGAATTCAGTTTGTGTCACAGAAATTAAAAAAAAAAAGCGAAAACTGCCTGATGTAATATAATGGTTATATATAACACAGGTTTAACAGGTATTAGGTGAGCTTTCAGTGTAGCATTTGCCTAGACAGATTTCGGCTTGGTTTGGATTTTGTTCTGTTGATATCCCCAGCATATATCCCCAGCATATATCCCCAGCCCATACCCCACAATCGGGTTGATGCCTGGTCTCAAAAATATGCAAACGAAGTAGAGTATCTATGGAAATATTTGTTGTTCTACCGTCTGGCACAGATTTTACCTGCCATTCACCATTGTGCGCCGAACCTTGCTTCTTTTGCATTGGGTTCGCTTTTCTTCTCTTGCGAAACCGTTTACACCTCCCCGATGGCAAAGACCTACATTGACCTACAAAATGAAATTTTCGCAAACAATAATGCTGTTTTATTCGAAAAAAAATGTTGTTATTCATCGGTCCAGAAGGAAGGAAAAACTTATGTATTCATATGTTAACGTAGATATTGAACTCTGTATAATTTTGTTCAGCCTTTTCATACTGATGAAATTCCGCGCTACATTTTTAATATTTTCAGCTTGCTATTTGTTTTTTAAAATGTTTGGCCTTCAAATGCAGGCGCGGTGCAGATTGCAATCAACTTTCCGTCAGAGCTGGTATATTACCTTGTTGAGGCATGTTTAGGATGAGTGGAAGGGAGACTTAATCACAATTAACGTCATGCGAGCAATCAGATAAAACCACAAAAGCCAACTAGTCGGCCAAAAGCTTGTCGAAGAGGGAGCATTTAAGTTTCCCTCACGGCAATGGCATCAACTATATGTACGTAAGGTAATTATATCATAAAAGCAAACAAGTGCGTAAATAAAGATAAGAATAAGGTCATAAATTATTCTGATATTATGCACAAAATACCTGTGAAAATAACGCGGACAAAAAGTGCAGCTGTCAATTGAATTTATTATATAATTAAGAGCCATTTGTGTATCGCTAATTGCAACTGTTTTCGGGCTTAATTTTAAGCTAATTGTTTAATGACAGGCGGACGAAGCACAAATAATAATAATAACAATTTAAAACGAAAAGCGAGAATAACGAAAAATGCTGTAACGTGCCAATGGAATGAAAGTAGGAAATATGTATATGGAAGTCAATTATTTTTATGCAGAACATCGTTTTCTGCGAATAAACTTAATACATGGCGGGCAGAGGTGGTCGTAATCGGCTGATTTTTGCAGAATAGATTGATATTGGCTCTACCAATATAATATCCGAATTTTGAGTCTCTAGTCTTAAAACTGCGGACGCCACCTTCGTAACGGACTAATTTTGGCATCACGAATAGGTAACATATGTATCCTAGCAATATCATATATGTTTCTAAAAATCGAATATCCAGTATATTGATGTTATATTTACATATTAACTTTTATTTGATACAAGTATACCTAATTTTTTGCAAACGAATGTAATTAATATACTCGTACTTGCTAATCGTGGTTTGCGCGAAGGAATAAAGTACAAGGTACCTACTCGCCATTTAAGCGGAAAGTTAAAGGATTAATCTAAATTCAAATTAATTGTAAAGGCTACTTTAATAATTTCTTTAGATCAAGTTAAAAATGAAAGACTTGATTTGACTTAATAGATATATTATTAGCATTTTTACGAAATAATTTTTGCAAACTATTTTTAGTTCTGTGAACTTTGGCTAACGCATGTTGAGTTTCTGATGGCCAAAATAAATTTGCGTTACAGTTGAGTAAACTGTTAGCTTTTATTTGTGAACTCCTAGAATATTTGCATGGGAAATAGCCACGGGGAAAAGTTATCGGTCGATCGGTCTGTCTGTCGACGGTTTTAAAACTTCCCAGGAAAACTATATGTATTAGCAGCTGAGCTACTAAACTTTCAGCGAAACTTTCCATTGCTTTGCCTCGGTGGCTGTGTGAGTGTCCACATCTCGTACCTAACATATTGAAGTACGGCAGCCCAAAACCGATATCGTTCTGCTCAATTAATTTCTTAAAAACAATGTAAATTTTAAATCCCAAGCTTTGTTTTGTTAAAAACCCATATTAGGCTAAAAGTAGTCGCCCCAAAAACTCACATTGACCGTCAACATCAATCGCAATTCTCCGGCTAATGGATTAATTCGCTTTCGAGCCAATTGACGTATGAAATTAATACCCTTAATTCCGATGGCAGCCACTGGATCAATGATAAAGGCATGGTGCGTGTGCATGGTCCTCCACTTTTTGAATGCTGTGATTCACACGTAATGGGAAATGGGAAGAACGCTTAACCAATATTTACAATATATTAACTCATTTTAAGTTGTAAAAAAAAACAAAAAGTGACCAAAGCGGATTGAATAGTTGGTTTTACGAGTATAGGAAAAACAAGTTAAACTTTTTTCGTCAGCATTATTAACCCGAGGCTACTAGTTAATCGAACTCTCTTCTCAAGTATATTGTATTGTGATTGGACAGAAAACTTGGGAGGCTTTTAAAATGTATCGAATGTTGAAATCATTATATTTTTTTCATTTTATCCCTTGTTATGCCATCAAGCAAGTCCTTATTTAATACCACTCCTGAAATGGCAGGCCCATAAATATGTTGATAAAATGACAATTCTGTCTAACAAAATCGCAATTGACTCCCGCGGTCGGTCTTTGGGCTCGTCGGCTTTAATCTATTTAGGTCGAGGCATTTATTTTGTTGGATCCTAAGTCTGGGCAAGGACACCCGTACACCGTACACCCACGCTTATTCACAACTCAAACAGAAAGCGACTTGTAAGCTGATTTCTACGTGTTTAAGTTTTGTCTCTCGTTTGTGTATACATGTGTTTGCCGGCAGAGAGAAAAGGAATATACAGCGACCCCAAAGAACATTTGTTTGGTTAACCCATCTTTCAAGCGAGGAGTGGAGTGAAGCTCAACACATATTTATTATCCAAGGTCAAGAGAGGGAGGTAACCCCCTGGTAAATCATGTCTAGACAAGAGAGTATGTACGTGTTTAGCGGCATGAAAGGTGTCGGAAAACAGCTACCAATTGGCGGGATAATAGCCGCCAATTACTCGTAGGCATGCCCAATAGTCAGCTTTAATTCAATTTTCCGTAAGTCCGACAAATATGTGAAGCTTGCATGTGGGCTATAAAGGTTTTACATATGTATATCTGTTTGCAATAACAGCAATAAAAACAAGTAGGAACGCTGTAGTCGAGATTTCTCGACAACGAGATACCATGTACCTCCTTTCTTTATGAACCATTTCTTTNTGGCTATATCGACTCGGCTGTTGATGCTGATCAAGAATATATATACTTTATGGGGTCGGAGATGTCTCCTTCTGGCTGTTACATACATTTGCACAAAGTTAATATACCATTTGTACCTTAAGGTACATGTTATAAAAACCTTTTTAAAATTTTAAAAATCATTTTGGCCAAATGGTATATTATTGCACATTCTAATTCTAGCGATACCAGTTCAGCACAAATTTATTTTAAATATCGGCTACCTCCCTCCGCAGACCCGCAAACCGCGAAATTCTGTGACATCCATTTTAGCTCTATAGGCACTAATTTTGGATAGTACATACAAAGAAAGGAAAAGAAAGGAAGCGTAAGCAGAAAAGCGCTCGAAGGCGAACAAAATGAAATAACTATCCAAATTTACTACAGTCATGCATTAAACTTTAGTGACTAAAGCATAAAGTGTTGGCACACTTAGAACTTAACTACCTTCTCCTACTATGCGATGTTCTTCTCGCATGCGGTGTTTTTCCCTGGGAATAGAGATCAAAACATCGCACACTCCTCCGAGGAGACGGAGGCAGAAAAGGAGAGCGAAAAAAGTGTCGAGCAAATGGCGTCGCAATTCGATCGGTCCGTGAAAAATTAGTTTTTCGTTGGTTTTTCGCCGCTGAAACAACTTAAATTGCAGTTGTGTCGATAGAGGAGAAAGTGCTTTGTGTTTTGTTAGTGATCGTTTCAACTAAAGTGTTCGATTCGCGGAAAAAACGATGAAATACCTACATATTATATTGTGACGCTGCCGAAAAGTGAAAAGAAAAAAGATGCGTGCCTCTGCGTTTTTTTTCTGTTTTTTTTTCCACGTTCCCTACTTTTCTTTGTTGTTTTTGTTCCGTGTTATAGCGAATATATCCAATGAAAAGTATTTTATGAAATGTACATATATCTGAATTTATAATTTAATCCGTATAATTCCTGTGAAACTGCAAGGAAAGCGCATGGGATGTCATCTCCATTGAGTTTGCGTTTCTTGTGTGTTTGTTTTTGTTTTTTTTTTTGTGTGCGCTGCCAAAATTAAAAGTGCCTGCCTTTGGTTGTTTTTATTTTTTTTATTATTTTTTTGTTGGGTGTCTATTTTGTTGTTTTTGTTCCGTGTTAAAGTGATCCGCTAATTAAAATCCCATCAAATAAAGCTTTAAAAAGGTGCAAAGAAAGCGCAAGTGATCTTTTAATATTTCCATTGCGTTTGGGTTCTTGTTTTATTTTGGCCCGAGCTGTTGAAGAAGAAGAAGCAGAAAGTGACGCAACAAATTAAGAGACATCAATAACAGAAACGGTAAGTTGTCATCTCTTTTCTCCTTACATTCAAACCATTTTTAATCGCTGCAAGTATTATAATTTAATACCAATACCATGCAATTCTCAAACTGCTATATAAAAAATATAAAAATTTTAGGTATATACGGTAAAAAACCCCTTGAGTAGGATTAAATACATACAAACATATGTATGTATATAAGTGCATAAAAAGGCTTTTAAGCGGGAATTTGATTTTGGAAAACCTGGTCGACTTTTCCCTTAGATTTCCGGATTATATTTACAATGATATTCCAGATTTTTACAACGCCCCTTACAGCTTTTGTGATTTTTAAATACTGTACTTTTTTATGCATATTGTTTTATATCTCCGAAATCTTTAAAGAAAGAGATATAAATCGTTCGCCTATAGCTATTTAGTTCGCGTTTAATTGTTTAAAACGGGCTTAAAAATTAGCTAAATCGCTAGTGCAATGAGTGTGTATCATAGTGATGGTCGTCGTTCGATTGAAAGTGCATTATTTTTTGCGCAATTCGCGAAAGTGTTTTGCGCACTTGGGTGTTTTTTTTTCCTTTTTATACCATGTACCTTAAGGTACAAATGGTATATTAAGTTTGTGCAAAGTATGTAACAGGGAGAAGGAAGCGTTTCCGACCCTATAAAGTATATATATTCTTGATCAGCATCAACAGCCGAGTCGATCTAGCCATGTCCGTCTGTCCGTCTGTCTGTCCGTCTGTCCGTCCGTCTGTATGTATGAACACGTCGTTCTCGGAGACGGTAAGAGCTAGAGGTGTAATTCTTTTTGCTTTAGGTTCGTTATATGTGTACGCAGGTCGAGTTTATTTCAAATTTTTGCCACGCCCCTTTCCGCCTTCGTAATTTGCATAAGACTTTTCTTCGATAACTTGGACAAAATAAGAGCTAGAGACCTGTTTCTTTGCATTAGGACCCTATCTCCAAAATGGTAAGAGCTAGAGACTTAATTTTAAGTCTGCTAAGTTTGCTGATCGTCAAACACGTGCATGCAAAATTACGTTCAGATCGGACAATAAATATAGAAGATATGAGCAATTAAAGTTTTACGCACCCCTTCCCACGGCAACGGCAAGAGAGGTACATGGTATCTCGTTGTCGAGGAATCTCGACTACAGCGTTTCTACTTGTTTTTCTTGTGTTTTGTGTGCGTGCTCGCGCTTGTGGATCGCAGTGTGTCGCATGAGAGGGAGTGAGAGAGCAGCATAACGGTAAGTGGTCATCTCTTTGGTTTCCTATTCCTTTCAATTTCCGATGGATTTCTTCTATGCTCGATTTTGCTTACAAGATAGAAAAGTATCTCGACTTGAGGTTATTGACTTAATTTATTCCTTTTTTCGCATCTGATATATTTTTGTGTTTTTTGGTAGCAGTATGTTCTTAAAGAATATGCGTAATATTTGGGAGCAAAAATATGGATTTTATTGTGATGAAGTAGAGTTATTATTCGAAAATAAAAAGGTATTATATCGTAGCGAGATATGTTTTGGAATAACTTTCAGATTAGTTTACTTTTCACCTGTAATATTATTATACGTTGTGGGTATTTAAATACGTTTCGTAATATTTGGGAGCAGATGTATGGATTTGGAAACGAAAATTTGGGTAATTAGAATGTTTGATAAAGAAAAGAGGTACATGGTATCTCGTTGTCGAGAAATGTCGTCCTACTTGTTTTGATTAACTTCATTATAAACTTTCACATAATGGAGGGCGAGTTTCTACTGCCGTGGTTTAAATGCAGTTGTAATTAGCAGACGTATTTAATAAACACGCGCATAGATTAAATTCATTGCTGTCAAAACTTACACACACATTCCACAGCTGCAGTCAAACAGCCAAAATCGTTTCGGCTCATTTCGTTATTAAAAAAGTTGTTCGCAATCCTCTACTCCGAGCTACCACTTTGCTGATTCAGAAAACACATAAAGGAAATGGCCGAAATGGCCGCTTAGAAATGGGAAAACCAACGCGATGGGGCATCAGCGTGTGTGAGTACATTTATTAAACAACTTTCAGGTTCAAAGCCAGCTGGAGGCTCCGAAATCAGCATAAATGTGATCCTAAAGTGTTCCGTATGCTAATTTCACATAAAAATCTTGGCACACTCTCCATAAAATAAGGAAAAAACCCTGTGTATTGCCTTCAAAGTTATTCAACAACTATGTTTTAAATGTGTGAAAGTTATTTGTACTCGTTAATATTAAACCTTTATACAATGCCCGAAAAAGCTATGGAAAACACAGGCTTTTTTAGATTTTATCTTTTCCGGTCGAAATAAATTTCGAGAACGCAATCGCATCTGTTTGCCAATATGACGGTTGTCCTTCGCCTATGACACAGCGTGTTAAGTGGCCCGCCCCAAAAAACATCCTAAACTTTTTGCGAAAATGACACGAGTTCCGTGCCGAGTGGCCCAAACGCGATGACCGAAATAGCAGGCAGGAGGCAAGCAAAAGGACCGGTTTCCCGGTCATGGCTATAATCAAGGACCATTGCAATAATAGCGGGGTTTCGGGAAACATTGACAATAGTCAACTGGCTGAAAATGATCGAACAGTGAACTTCCTCCTGCGCAGCCAGTCATGTCGATACAGATTTCGCAGCTAAATGGATTGCTTGGCACTACAAGGAAACATATGCATGTATTTAATAAGCCAGGACCATAAAATGGAGATAGCAGTTCAATCCCACAAGCATATTTTATTTTTATATATATTCTTTTTATTTTTTTTTTGTTTAAAAGCATATTTTATTCAAATCCGCAATGTTTGTCAATTTTTAAAAAATCAGGTAAAAGCTTAGAATCGAGTAGTTATAGTCGAGACACTCGACTAAAATCGTTCTTACTTGTTTTAATTAAAACTATTCCAAAGGCCCTTAATCCATTCGGTCAACTTAGGGAAGACCACAAATAAATTAAATTTAAAACTTATGGGATCACATCACTTTGCAAATACAAGCGCACCCGGAGCATATGCCATTTTTTCTGTATTCATTCAAGCATATATCCATTAGATTCTTATGCATGCTTTTGTCTTGGCTTCATTTAAGGCTTTTAAGGAAAACATTCCATTAAAAATCCGATAATCCGATAAAGAACAAGGTTAAATTTGTACGTTCATCGAGTTGAAACTTAGCCAATCATTTAACACAAACGAACGATATTGAATGATAATTTTAATTATAACAAACCTTTTAAATAAATAAAATAAATGATAGCTACTGGGCTTTGCATATGCATAATGCAAAACTGCTACCTATGGAAACTAACGAATACAGCTTTTTGTTCCATTGTTCAGAAGTGTATACTGTTCTTTGTGACGCATACTTGTGACACATACTTGCATTACTTTCAATCTGATTCCATGGCTCATCTTTTCTGACATTCTGTAAACAAAAACAAAGCAAACGTATTTCACATTTTTGCAGCAATAATGTGCACATCAAAAAAGTGTGTGCGAAAGTGTCAAATATGTACAACATGGCATATGACAGCTGAACAAACAAAAACAAACGTTAAAATTCTGATAAATGTACCCTTTACGTCATCTCAGCCAAATCAAATCCAAATATTACCAAACTCACAAAAGCCTCTGTGTAATTAGTAAACTTTTATAATTGACAGGGTGACACGGATTATACAACTGACAGACACACCCCCTCAGTTAACACATAAACTGTCGAGAGGTTTGTTTAAAATGTAACATTTTCCTAACGACATGGCACATTACACAAAATTATTTAAACCTTTCGGCGATAGCAGGGGTGCTAGTATTTAAAGAATAATTAAGCGAATAAAATACAACTCTTACAAAAAGAAAAGATATATTGCATTAGATTGACTCACAAATTTTGGTTTTTGTCTTTACTTGATTTTCTTAGTACATAGTACCTAATAAGAAATAACTCGACTGGAGATGGAAGGCGTGATCTTGGCCCACGCAGATAATCCTTTGGCCAGAAATGGCTAACTCGGAGAGCATGCCCTCCCATTTAATTAAGTTCTTCAGTCACACACAGGCAACGATCCGACAGATGTAGAAGTAATCCAAAGCTCGGTCCGCAGCAGTCAGCGTGCAACTGTTAGGGCGAAAAATTAATAAAATGCTGAAAGAGCGGTCGGAGATGGTTTTGGAAGGGCGGGTATTCATTTGCGGCTGCGGCGTGGCGAATGAAATAAACAAGGCGCTTCGACGTATTGTTAGATGAATTCATAGGACCTCTGGCATTGATTGCACTCTAGTTCAATATATACTAACTCCTTATTCAATCTGCTACACATCCTCTGGCTTCAATGCTCAATTCGCCGTTGTCTAATTGGGGGCGTCGGCACATACAAACATAACCAACAGCAAATGCAATCCCACAAGTCATCCACAACCCCCAAACACATAAGGCTATTGACATTGGAGGCCACAGCATTTGAGTATGTGGTGACAATATTTGATTGCTTAATATTGCATTAATTTACCACATATTGGGGCCATGTCTGTGTGTACCTCTTGAGGTTAGTGGTCTATAAATATGCCATTTAAAATGCATTTACAGGAGAGAAACTATTTTGTCTTATTTCCTTTTTGTGTCCCCTTCACTCAACTTTCTCTAAGTTAAACGTGGAAATCCCAGAGAAAGGGAAAGTTTTGTGGGGAATCAAAAATTAACTTTTGAAATACATTGACCTGTTCCAAAAGATGGAAGTTTCAAAGGCGAAAGAGTATAGAAGGAACCGCTTTGGGCTTTACTTGTTTTTCTTTGGCGTACCTCTTTCCAAAATGATTTATAAATACAAGTGTTTTATGTAGGTTTTTGACTAAAAAGCAACCAGATGTTCAATCAAACATGTACACATTCAGTAAAAATTAAACTGCAAATAAAGCAAATTCAATTTTTGCAGCAATCACTTCCGAATTAAAGTTGTCAAAAAGAATAAAGGAAAAGTTGCAAACCCATCCTCAACAAAAAAGACCTTAGGTTGTGCACATTAAACATACACATAGTACTTGCTTACTTCGTTTCTCCGGAGCTAGCCTCCTAATGGCAGATTCCGGTCATAATTTGTTCGGCCAATGTGAAGTGCTTGGTAAATATTTTAGGCCAGGGACTTGACCGAAACGTGTGCCGTAGTATGCCATTGTTGCTGGGTTCTGTGTCGACTGTAATGTCTGTTGTGTTGGCTGGCAAAATAGCAGCCCAAGTGAAATTTCGTAGATTTTGTAGATGAAGAAAAATTTGGAAAAGGAAATTTGTAGAATGAGTGCGAAAAGTCGACGGGGTAAGAACTGAAACACTTTGGTTGATAAGTAGAAAATATTTTCATTGTTGCTGACGCCTCGGCAACACGAGGCAGAGACGGATCAACTTTTTCATTAAGAAATCTTTTGGAAATTGCTTAACTATTTAAACTTTACTTGCAACAGTTTGTTCATAATTGACACGCCAGAATGCGAGTGGCCAAGAAACATTTTATAGTCTGTGTAAATGCCTTGTACTCGAATGGCAATCAAATGCAGTTGCGAAATTATATTCTGAATTTGTTTTTGCTTGATTATGTATTGGCTTACGAGTATGAACAAGTCGTTTTCCGGGATGGTTAGAGCCAGAGACATAATTCTTATGGCCATATTTTCTATATTTATTGTCCGATCTAGGCGTAATTTTGCATGCACGTGTTTGACGATCACTGGACTTAGCGGACTAAATATAAGGCCTCGAGTATTTACCATTTTTAAAATATTGTTTTTTTTTTGCAAATACGAGGTTGGAAAGGGGCGTGGCAAAATTTGAGAATGACATTATCGGCGTTAAAGTTAAACGAACATAATGCAAAAAGGTAATGTATTAATAACTTAAACCGTCTGTCATTCACCTTGCGGATATCCGCGACACCTTCTCGCGACTTCTGGATATATGGGGTAATCCGCGGGCGTCTTGCTCCGCCTCCGCTCGTGGCCGATGATGCGGAATAATTAAGGGCGCTCCGGGACTGCAACCATCTCATTTATATTTACACATTGTATTGGTACTTTTGACCCAAGCTCCGTTTCTCTGACTCAGCTCAGGACGCTGAATTCCGAAAGTTGTTCTTTGTTTGCCGCGCTAATTAAGGCAGCCGCGAAAGGGTCCGTCTTGGATGTTTACGCCCATTGTTTGGAATTTACCCATCGCAGAGAAAATTTCTCAACTGATTAGCTCCGACTTGCATTGTCAATGGGCGTGCTTGGGTAGACGGGGTGCTGAAGCAAACAAAAGGAAACTAGCTGGTAGTTAATCCCGCTCACTACCCTGCAAAAACTGGGCCACATTGCGTTGGATAACAACAGGGGTGAGTTGGTTCGGTGTTTGGGCATTTAATGAAGCGTAGCACAGCTTCAAAGTTGCCTTCTCTAGGTGATAACTGGCTTTTCATGCCCATGGTCCTTTTGATTCCTATTTTGTTTTTTATAATTCATATGCAACCATTGTCTCTAGGCCCCAAATTTCCCTAGAAACGGATATATATAATCCAAACGTGCCACTTGTTTTAGCTACGAAAAATTAATTTACACAATTTCCACATTGTAGCCGTTGTTTTACAACCTAAACCCTCCTCACAATTATTTTCAAATAACTAATCTACCATTCTCTATTTTGGCAACTTTGAACTTAATTCGAGTGCCCAACAAATGAGCCAGAATCGTGCTTAAAAGTATTACCTTGGGGCTTTATGAGATTGTTATGGGTAGCGGATGCTCTGCACAAAAACTGGAATGCACCCAAAATAAACAACTAAGAACGATTATAGTCGAGTGTCTCGAATATAAATACATGGTTTCCACCTGTTTGCGGGGGTACGGAGGAAAGTGACTACGTTTTCGTTTTATACCCGGTTCTTAAAACAAGGGTATATTGAGTTTGTACAATCTAGCCATGTCTCCCCCTATAACCGCCGTGAAATTCTGCAGCGTCCACAATTTTAATTCTAGACTCTAGAATCTAGAATCTAAAGGCATTACATTTGGATAGTACATTGATAGAGCCATTATCTATCTTTTTTGCGAAAATCAGTCGGTTACGCCCATTTCAGACCGCGAAAATGACAAAAATGTGTTGCGCCCCCAAGCTTGGCATCGAAACATGCCGCAAAAACCTTATACACAAACCAATAAACACAAATTACGAAAATTTGTGGTGCCCACAATTTTAATGCTCTTATAATGTTCTAAAAATCAGACGAAAACTGAGAACCGGGTAATTATAGATAGATTTTACCTATACTAATAACATATCTATCCTATTTAAAGTCTTTAGTAATAAAACTGCGGATGCCATAAAATTTCTCGGTTTGTGGATGAGCTGGGGGAGGTAGCCGATTTTAAAAACAAACTTGAGATGAACTGGTATCCCCAGAATAAGAACATGCATTGTCTATCTATTATAATCTCCAACTCAGTATATCAGTCCTAGATGGCGGTGGATAACGGGTCGCATTAATTCTGTACATACATACGAGCATGTGACAAACACAGCAGTCCCAATGAAAATAGCAACTAAGGCTGAATATTTGTAGTGTTCTCTTACTTTACAATCATACCGAGAAAACATCAATCAGGCGAATTCCAGTCGTCAGCTTCACTCGTCTTGAAATTCTCTATCGAAATTAAACTGAATACGAAAAAAAAAAAACCAAACATAAAAATACTCCTACTTTTTTGTGGATAGCGCATATATTAATAACTATGGCCGACTCTTATTCTAATGTGCTGCCTTCGATGGAATCTCCTGATTTGTCCGAGTGGAGCTCCCACGGCTGGAGCTGGAGGCCTCAATTGTGGTCAAACATAGGACTGTTCACTTCGCTGATCTCGCCGTTGCTTCTACCGGAATCGGAGCGCCTACCCACTCCGCGACAAATCCTTTCCAGTGCCGAGCAGTGCCCTTTGTCGGATGATGAGAAACGCGAGCGGCTCCGCCTGCAGGAGCTCATGCGGAATCGTGAGCATGCCGCCTGGGAAGAGGCGCCCGACCGCCAGAATTTACTCCGTGATGAAGCTCCTCCAACCAATCAGGCACAAATTTTTTGGCTCTGAATTCGTAGAGTTTTGCAACACCTCATATATATATTCAATTTATTAGAAACCTTTCAAGTATCGTAGTGCTCCCATTAAAGGCTGAAGTTCGTCCAATTTTAAATTTAAATATTGTACCATTATTATTCTTTGCCTGGATTCCTGATTACAACTCAGGATCTAAGATCGTGATTTAATTGTTGCTGTTCTTTTTTTAAAAGTAACTGGATTTCTGCCGGTACCTTAAGTTGTGTTCGAATTATAAAATTGTAACGCTGTTGAATAAATTATAATATATGTTATTTAACAGCTACTAACAAACTTATATGGGCATGTACATACTTGTATGTAGTTGACAAGAGTCTGAACTTTTATTTCATCATTCACGTTCTTATATTATTATTTATGTGCATACAAAACATGTGCACCCCAATGTGGTATGTCGGGTGGTGTGATATTTTATAAATAACTAAAGTCGACTCTAATCGTTTTTACATTTTTTTCGTTAGATTACATTTCGTTAAATTTTCTTAGAGCTGCGCGTCACAAAAGAATAGGCTTATTTAATTAATTGAAGTGTTAAACAGCAATACAAACCACAAACCGCAAGCGCCTTATTTTTCCAGGCGTTGTGCGATAAACTTAAGTACTCCTACGACTTGCATTGATGGGCTTCAATTTTTTCCGGGGAAATGTGCTGTAAACGCAAAAAGTTAGGTATTTCGACGAACAATTACTGTAAATATACGTGGCTTAGTCCACCCCGTCGACATGGGGTGCGTGAATACCTTTTTTTTTATTCCACGGGGCTCCGTATAGGAGTGAATGATGTGTCCCGTGTTCGGCGATTTTATTCGGGCTTCCTCCGAACGAAGAAACTCTTGTGCTACCCAGGACGGTGTTCAGCGACAGGCGCAGCCATTCAGAATTAACTTTTGCATGGCCATAACTTTGCGGGAGAATTTTGCGAAACTTTGTTGCATTTCTGTTGCAGTTCCTAAGCAGCTTACAGAGCAAAGTTGTGCATAGTGGCACTGGCAAACAGACTGCTAATTTAATGCCCACCCTCAGCAGCAGCAAGTGAAAGCGAAACAAAGTCGCAACTCTGACCTTCTAATGCTGCTTTTGCTCTCTTGCTGGCATGAAGGGTAATTTGTTGGATCGCACACAATGAGAAATGGCGGCCCCCATTCATGATATGAAATTCTGTTTCAAAATTTGAGTGTTTAATGCCTGCAGTAATCGTATTTTATTGCTATTTATGACGATGTTCGAAATCTGATGCGCTGTTTCGCTGTTTGTCAATCATGTTTGCCAATCATAAAAACACAAACCAACATGTTTCTTGGCTTCTCTCCATTCTTTGTCTTTCATGTCTTTGTAATGGATTTGAGTAATGGATTTGAGGCACGTTTAAACGTACAACCACACCAAGTACAACAAAACGGACAAGGAAAGGAAAATTCTGGCCAGCTGCTGCAGGGGCAATTAAAACGTGATCACACCGCGACCGACAAACAAAAGTCATAAAAACACAACAAAAAACCCAACGAAATTAACATTTTTGTTTCATTCAGAGTGCACCTCAGAAATTGAGTGCACAAAAACGGGACATGACACAAATCCCATTTTAAGCCGCCTGAAAACATGTTAGAAAGTGAGCGACTAAGGTACTCGGTATTTAGTTCATAATATCGTTATAGTACCTTCATTTATAAACATTTATTTCATATATGAAATTGGGCCTTTTACGATACGCACAAAATAGTTTTAGTTTTTTATACATTATTATACGAGTACTAGGTTCCGGTGTCCCAAATTTAGGTGCGAATTTTATCTTTCCGCGTCAATAAGTTTGCATCCTTTCGCCAACGAAAGTAAAAGAGGCTCAAATCCAAAACGGCTCTTTCGGGCGGACGCAAGCAGCCGTCGAATGGGTTATTGGCAATAGCGGTGGCAGACGTCCAAGTAAATACGGCCTACCAGACTACACTCAATGCATCTCCTCCGGCAGGGATTTGCCAATGCACAAATTGTAACAAAACCAACATGAACTTTCAAAAAAGTTAATAATAAACCAAACATATTAATCAATAGTCATGATTTTTTTTCAAGTGATCTTTTGTGGTGACGTAAAAAGTCTGTCCCTCGGTGGAACAAGAGAAGCAGGCGTGAAGCGAGGTGCAGAGGTTAGACATGCCGCGACATTGGCGTTTGGGGAACGCTTTTGACGCTTTCCGCTAATTTTCCGGCTTGCCTGCTACACACCTGTCTGCCGAGTGAAAAAAAATATAACGCCATACGGGAGGAACACGGCAAGGGGGCTTGCTTTTTTACGTCGTCGCAACGCCTCTATCACGCCCCTCTTCTAGCGTTCTTTTTTGTGTATGCGCCCTTATCCCAAACGCTTTCATTGTGCATAAATTACGCCACCCAAAAAGTTCGCCTTCCAGCGTCACGCCCTCAACTCAGCACTCTGCATTCTACATTTTTTGACAAATTAAAAAACTCTTATCGAGCCTTGAAAAACTTTTCCGTTTCTTAATGCGCGCACGTTTTGCTCCAATGCGGCAAGTGTCTGTAAATTCTTGTGTTTTGCGTTGGCCTTTAATACGCTATCTGTGGGCGCACACACAATTGCCTCCTGATTTGTGGCACCCACGAAATGTTAAACACGCGACGTATGCGTAATATTCTGTGAAAAAATATTGCTCATACGCACCGTTGTCTCCAGCTCAGGCAGACGGGAACCGTGAGATTCGAGGCTTAAAAGTGTCTGTTGGGAAAATTAAAACTAAATTTATTGGGACGGCAATGCCTTTGATCTTTGGGTGATTGGATTACCAGAACTGTGTACGCTAGTTAGCTTCGCATTCGCGGTTAACGAATTACTGCATTTGCGTTGTGTGAAAAACTCTGATTGAGTTTGTGAGCAGAGTTTTCCGCCCATCCCAAATTTGCAGTAAACGAAGCTTTTTTTATTATGTTAAACGGACTTGCTTATTTGCCAAGAAATGTTATAATTACCGGCTATTGACTGCACAATACTAAAAACTTAAGTATTCACCTCTGTCATTTATGGTCGTCACAAGTATGGGCAGGAATTCGGAAATGTGTGCTCTAAAGACCACCTTAGCTATCCTCAACTAGCAAGAGGTCTTTTTCATACATAATTAAAGGTAATTTCTCGGCACAGCTAAAGCCAAAGCTGATTTCATTGGCCATACAAAAATATTATTACTGAATTATAGGAATATATACTCTTTGTTTTTGTACACAAGCTTATACACATTGAGAGCCAATTTTCAATGGGGGTAAAGCTTACGTTGCACACAAATTATTGTGCAGCCATATTTTTGAAGCAAACAGTACCCTTTTCCATCAATGTTTTCCCGGTAAATTGATCCTCAGGCAGCTACTCCGACCACTTGCTGTCTGCCGACAAATCGAATTATAGGCTGGCAAGAATGCACGGCGTATGTGTAATCCATGCCAAAAACGACGAATTGAGCGCCAGTCGTAATGCTGAGTGCCTGCAGAGAAACGACGAAAATATCATGCAGGCACTAGCGACCACTAGTTCTGTCGAAAACTCCTGCCTCGCATGTTTGCTTTCGCTCGGAAAATCTAGGTTGAGTGGGCGGCAAAGTGATTCGGATTGTCATCAGTCAACGCTCTAAAAGCAATTGTCTACATTGTTCGGCTTGTTTTGCCAAGATGCACAGTGCCAAACACACACACCGAACATCACGAAAATATTTCCCACCAAATACACAGCATTGTCTTTAAAGGAAAGGCCCCGCCTTTGTTTACATTCTCAGTGGGTCAGTTTCTTGTTCTCTAGCTGCGAATCGGGCCTCCGATATGTTGGCGCGCCTAAATATAGAGCAGTGGATAAATTTCCAAAAAAAAGTCTTGTCCGCTCTCACTGATTGACCTCACTGACAATTTATAGCGTTTTAAATAATTGGCTGTGGGTCCGCAGCGACAGAGAGAGGCAGCACTTAAGCCTAATTAAAATGTTACCCCTCATTAATTAAACAATTTCGGGGAAAAAACAAAATGACAGCGCCGAAACGAAAAAAATATAATCTGTAATAGAATCAGGCCTGCGTGTCATTATGAAAATGCTTGACTCGTTTTATGTTCGGCTGCAAAAATACTGATATATAGACTTTTTTTGGTCTTAAAGGGAAAGTGGCAACTGCCATTTACGTGGTAAGCGCATTAAGGAAAATTTATGTTTATGAAGCAGATCAAAATAAAGTGTAAAAAATTGACTTGCCAAGAATCAAGCATCCCTACGGTGTTGAGCATTTCGTTAATGTGGATTTTCGTGTGTAATTTAATGCACTGGAATCCGCGTCAAATGAAAATCCTACGTGTTTCGACGAATGAACTTAAAGTCAAAATCTTTATCTTGAATTGCTAGATGGCTCTTTCAGTCTTCTTTTATTTAGATGACATCTAGCTTGTGGGCGTGTCTCAGTGTACAAAATTCTGACCCTCATTAGTTTGCTCGGCCTCTAGTCTCAAACAAAATGTTATGTTGTTGGGCGAACAAATGTGCCAGAATCGCTGATGATATACGAGTATGTACAACTTGCCGATTCGGACCAAGCTTCAGGATCGATGCTTTCTCGCTCAACCAAGGACATTAAGTAAGATTTAAAAAAGTAAGGCATGGAATCGGGAACACAGAAGCCAGGTCCGAGTTCGGCGGAGAAATTTTGGAGGAGAAACCCACCACATTCGTCATTCGTCAGATTTCCCCTACCGGGTGTGGTGAAGGTGAGAGGAGAACTTCTTTAAAAGGCAAGCGCAGCAACGTTAATTTATGCAAGTTATTAAAAATGTACACGAAAAAACAGCATTAAGAGACGTAAGACGGAGGGGGGGCAAGCCACCCATAAAGGAAGCAATGCCTAACACTTTTTTTTCCTGAATTTCCGTGTGTTGCGGCTGCTTTTTAGGTTTATGATGCGCAGCGGAAGGAAATTCAAAATCATAACAACTGCTAAAATTGAAATAAAAACATAACACCAGTAGTGGGCACAGCAGTCGGCACAGCAGTCGGCACAGCTAAACACACTCCTGTTTAGCGAAATAAGTTCAATATTTTTTTAATTTCTGGACGTGAAAATCAAAACCGAACGTCTCGATTTTCCAGGTTTTTCTGCCCTAACTATGCAAGCAATGCTAGTATTTTTTATGTGCGCCTTACATTTGAAGCTTCAATCAAGAACCAGGACTGAGTGCAAAAAATTAAAAAGCGTAATACTTCGTTGGCTTTTAATTGCCGCAGGACACGCCAGCCATGCAGTAAGCCACTCGGCACATGCAATATGCTACATGTATATGCACAGTAAGAAAAGACAAGTAATAATCTAGGCAGATTATACTTTGTTTATTTTAATGACAATCGCTTTGCCGCAATTCCATTTTAATCCATTGGGCATGAATACTCGTACATACGTATATGTTTAAATTTTCCATACCAAACTACACCCATCAGAATTTGGACTTTCAGCTGATTACTCTGAAACAGTGAGAATCGTTGTGTCAATCAATCAAACGAATTGCATAACTTGTTCAATTGTGCATACAGAATTCTGTCGCAGACATCTCTACGGTTTACAACATTTATGATGTTGTCTTCCAAGCAATTACCAAAACCTTTTGCAAACAGTTTTCGTTGAACCTTTGTTAATTTAAAAAAAAATCTGCCGAGAGGGAAGGGCGGAAGGTAGGGATGCGGACAAAGTTTGTTGCGTTCTTTCGGGCCAATCAATTTGTGTCTTTCACTCTCTCTGCTCGGTTCTTAACGAGGTCTTGTGGTTAACAGAGAGAAGCCAATTAAAAAAAGTGTTAAAAAAATGCAATCAAAGAATCGATATCGCAAGGGGTGGGGTCTTTGTGTTCAATGCAAAGACTAAAAGCATTTAGTGCTAGTGTGGAAAAAGTCATTAGCTCGTTAAGTATCCTTTAAACATGAGGGTTATATCTGCTTGATTTACTTTGCTTTTAAGGGTCATAGCAAACCACTCATTCATATACCGTGGTTTGCTATGATACCTTAAATTATGACACTAATTTTCTAAGACTAAGAATCCTACTGTCATGGTGGCACATAACCAAAATTCGTTTGGATCCCAAAGATTCTGTTCTTTTTGTTACTGGGTCATTAAAAAACCTTCTATCATATGTTGTCGCATTGCTCGTTTTTGTGTCGTTGTCGTTGTCGTCGGTGTCCTATTGTGTTTAATTTTGCGGTTAAGAAAAGAGGAAAAGAAATTTGCAATTAGCTTTTATGTGGTATCGCAGTGATTAAGTGAGCTTCAAACTGTGTCAAGTGTATAACGATGATGGGCAGACGCAAAAACGGAGACGGCGGCACAGCTTAAATGTCTCAATAACAAATTGATGTATAGTATAAATCAATCAATCTTAAGTCGGTAAAGACGAACTTCGATCCGGTTCGTGGCATCAGATTCGGACACATAAAACGAGTGAATCCAATGGGCAGCACAACATTTTTTTATTTTTATAATAGGAAACGCGTGTAAATACTTTTTAGCAGCTGGGATACCTATGATTATTATAAATATTTGGCTGCTTGGCTGAACGGTATTTTTCTCTATGTTGGTGAGCGGGGGAGGGGTGTGGGCGTCAACGCCTCTGAGCAGCTTTTGTAATGCGGCATAAAAACGGGCGCGCTCCAAGACTAAAAGCTATCATCAGCACTGTTCGCTAACAAGCAATGTCTCTTACACATCCCAGAAAACAACAAATGACGATAGAAAGATTTCGAGCTTCCCGACCAAACGTAGGATGGACATCAAATTGTATATGTTCAGGCTGCCAAACTTTAACAAGCGCTTTAAACCGAAATTCCTTCCATATTAAAATTGACTTTACCATGCTGAGAAATTCAATGGCATTTTCGCACCTCTTCTCCTGAGGTCGTGCTATTCGTGTCTATAACGCAGCGCATCCAAAACGTGCTTATTATTCCCTGATTTAGTATTTTTGTGGAATTCAATTAAAAAAAATAGTTCTCTATTTAATGGTCATGCCATAAATATTAGATAAATGGTATGGGACCACATGTAATATAGGTTTGGGACCTCATTTAAGAAAAAGTTTACCGTTTTATACCCCACACATTTTCCGCGTTTCTAAGGTTTCCACAGTCCATCAATCAAGGAAAGTCTATTTGTTATTTTGATAAACGTATTTTTTTAACTGTACTAGAACTGTGGCCTGCTCAATCAATGACACCAAAGCTGATGCTTTGCTTAACATCCTACTCAATCATTATGTTAAATTCGAGGGAAGAAACGGGAGAGCATCCCAAATCCTAGATCACCGTGTTCATCAATATTTTCGAGGTACAAAACCACTTCCCGCTTGAACCCAACGCTCACACACTAACGATTGTGTGCCATAAATTCGCTTATGGCTAACGTTGGCATTAAATGGCAGCTGATTTATTTAAGCCACCCCCACCATCGGCCACCTTGACCGCCCGCAATATTTCGTTAAGCCTGTTCAATGTTGTCAAATTGCCCAAACTTAAGCTTATTTATTATGTTGGCGGCCAACACGTTACACAATAAGTCCAAGTTACTTCTACCAACTTAATTGGTCTCTCTCCCGAAATTTGAATTTATTGCCCACAAAGTCATTCCCATCGTATATTTTTGGGCTCCTATCTCCCATATCCTAGGCCGACAATGTCATGCGTTTTGGGTGAGGGTTTAGGACGAGCGTTTAAAATTATCGCAATGAAAAATGATCAGACACGGCCACATAATCTGAAAAACATAGCTTTTGTAACTTACTGCAAAACTATTTATCCACTGACAAATGATGTTGCTGGGAAAAGTTTGCAAGAGGCAAAACAGTTTGTGCAACTTTTCAAGTGATTGCAAGCACATACAAAAAAAAAAAAAAAACAAGTAAGAACGATTATAGTCGAGTGTCTCGACTATAAATACCCGGTTCTCAGTTTCCGCCTGAACATTCCTTCTCCCAGTTACTTACATTCGTACAAATTCAATATACCATTGTTCATTTTAAGAACCGGGTATAACAATAGAATTGCTATGCGGACGGTTGATGGTCAGTATACTAACAAGTAGGAACGCTGTAGTCGAGATTTCTCGACAACGAGATACCATGTACCTCTTTTCTTTATTGATTTCTTTGATTTTATTTTTTTTTTCAAAAAATTCACCAAATTTTCGTTTATGTGCGGCATGCCGTTGCCTAGAGAAGGGGTGGGTAAAACTTTAATTGGCCATATCTTCTATATTTATTGTCCGATCCGTACGTAATTTTGCACGTACGTGTTTGACGATCAGTGGACTTATTGGACTGAAAATTATGCCTCTAGCTTTTAGCATTTCGAAGATATCGATTTTTTTGCAAATACGAGGGCGGAAAGGGGCGTGGCAAATATCCAAGAATGACATTATCTGCGCAATACTTAAACGGACATGTTGCAAAAAGAAATAGGTCTCTAACTCTTATTTTGTCCAAGTTATAGGCAAATGTGTCGAGGAACATTCAGTTTTATGCAAATTACGAAGGCGGAAAGGGGCGTGGCAAAAATCCAATAATACCATTATCTGCGTAATTGCTAAACAAACATAATGCAAAAAGAAATAGGTCTCTATCTCTTATTTTGTCCAAGTTATAGGCAAATGTGTCGAGGAACATTCAGTTTTATGCAAATTACGAAGGCGGAAAGGGGCGTGGCAAAAATCCAATAATACCATTATCTGCGTTATTGCTAAACAAACATAATGCAAAAAGAAATAGGTCTCTACCTCTTATTTTGTGCAAGTTATGGGCTAATGTGTCGTTATGGGCTAGAGGTACATTCAGTTTTATGCAAATTACGAAGGCGGAAAGGGGCGTGGCAAAAATTTGAAATAAACTTGATCTGCCTGCAATAATAACACACCAAAAGCAAAAAGAACTAGACCTCTAGCTCTTACCATCTCCGAGAACGAGGTGTTCATACATACAGACAGACGGACAGACGGACATGGCTATATCGACTCGGCTGTTGATGCTGATCAAGAATATATATACTTTATGGGGTCGGAGATGTCTCCTTCTGGCTGTTACATACATTTGCACAAAGTTAATATACCATTTGTACCTTAAGGTACATGGTATAAAAATTGTTAAACTGTGCTAAGGTAATTTGAAATGTTGGTTTTTTCTTCGCTAAATCTTAAGCGTAATCCATTTAAATGTCATTACTTTTATTAACCCTTTACTTAATAAAACGCCCCTGGCCTGGTTGAATTTTGGCGGCTCACTTTATGATTACCCTCTGCCGAAAAACCACCAGTTAATTTCAATTTCCTACACTTTCTCCCTTACTATATTAAGAGCCAGGGTTCAAAATTTTTCTGCAAGATAAGCCAAATAATCTAAGATGGAAATCATCATCCTTCTGGATGGTCAACTTTTTTTTATATTTATCATGGAATGATTTGTTGCCGCGACACTCTCAGTAGCATCTGTGTCAAATAAAGGACATTTTAGCAAGAAAAAAATGTTCTGTATTTTAACGCCTTTCTGATTTCACCTACGTTTCATCAAATGTGTGCTGCGGTGCGAGCTCACGCTGTAGTTGAGTTCAAAATGTGGGAAAGTTTGATAAGTCTTACAGGTGAATTAACTTTTCCGCTACTGTTCCTTCCAACTGCTAGCTGCAGGCCAAAAAACTTTACCACCAGCCAACTCAAGATGCATTTTGTGGAAGTTTTGCAGGTTGCAGCCCAGTAAATTGACAACAGCACTGAAAGGATGCACCGCGCGAAATCTTCCTGCTTACGTTACGACTTATTTATAAGACGAAATTTGAATGTATATATATTTTGCAAGCTTAAAGAAAAATGCTTCTATTTCGCTCTGAGAAAAGTGCGAGTATTTCTTTCTAGCTTAGAAAAATTCGTCGTGATATTTCGGCTGAGGAGCCAGCAGGTCCAAAAACAGTGCCAGCAAAGTCGATGCAAAAGTTGTGTCAGCTAGCAATTGTATTGAAATTTGTTTCTCTAATAATAGCCCAACCGATACAGAGGTGTAGGCATTTTTGGGAAAAGTACCCAAACTTAAAATGGAAAATCGAGGCATTGATGTGGCTAACGCCCTACTGAATGACTCTTGACTCTTAAACATTCTTTATCGGAAACAGGCTTTTTTTTATTTTTATGCGGTGCACAGGTATTGAGGCCAAACATTAGGCCAAACATTAAGAAACGAAAGTCCAAAATTTATCACTTTTTGTTTAAAAAATATTTCTTAATATACCAATGAAACTAACGGTGTTTTAAGACAAAAAAAAAATACGTGTTCTTTGCAGCGAACGCTTGAAAATTAGATGTTACCAAAAAATTAAATTTTAATATTAAATCGTGTCCATTCGTCGTATTCAAAAGAATAAAACTGTATAAATTTTATGTCATTTTGTGGTGTATTATTGTTTTAAATTTAGTGTTTTATCAGTGACTTGCTGAGTGAGTGGTGTATTTTTTGTGTATACATAGATTTCGGAGAAAGAATTATTTCTGATCCCGCTCCTACCCCTCAATGAAACTTAGATTGTTAATTTAGTAATTATTTTCTTAATCTATGATATAAATTTCAGCTGCAACTTTTCGCAACCTTCTGAGTTATTCGCTACTTTGTGCTCGTGTAAAGGATTATTTCAGAGAAGGAACCAAAATATTGTGAAAAAATGGGTCTTTATATTGTAATATACTCATTGTCAATCTCAATTGCCAATCTCGTACAAAACATCTAATATGTAGATGAAAAATATATATATTTTTTTAAATTGACAAAGCAAAATGGGTCATGGTAATGATGATTCCAAATTTAACTCGTGAGGTCAGAAATGTCTTCTTTTACCTTTGCTCGGTCAGTTAAACACGTATGCAGACCAACATAATTTAAAATTTGTACAGATTTTCCCTTAAAAAATTACATAACCTGGAGGTAGACACAGAAGTGTTCTTCAATAGACAAACTTTTCAGCTAATATTGAATGGAATTTTAAGAGGTCGAAAATTCTAACTTTCGCACATAATCACTCCTCACACAGCTAGTCACCGGAGTCTCGACTACTAATCAATCAGAGGCCTTTTTAGTGGAACATTTTTGGGGTTATGGAGGTTATGGATGGGACAAAGAGGTATGATCAATAACGTGTTATTTGTGACTAAAACTGAAAGTGAGCTAAACAGCCGAGGGCCGTGCCTCGCATAACAAATCCATTTCCGAAAGCATGCGACTTTAAATGCTAGTTGCCGTTGGATTGGTCTCATCAAATACATGTATCTATCCATATAAATAGACAGTACGGGGGAGGGAAGAGGGATGGGTAGGTAGCATTCAGAATGCGACACGTGCGTAAGAGTAATTTGTATATGATTGTAGCATTTCCTAGATGTGTTCGCATCATCTGAAGCTCCCATCCATCCGAATCGTATGCCTAGGCTTCAAACCTAAATCTAAAACGACATGCGTATGTGCCCAGACTTGGGATACTTGCATGAGCTATACAGAATAAAAGAAGCAACGTGCCTTGTTTTGCTGGGATATTTGTACGCATCTTGACATTCAATTTGCCAATTTGTCAGTTTGGATGCCAAAGTTTTCCCAGCTTTGGTGGCGTCCTTTGAACTTAGAGCAGCGAATTTTATGAATTAGGTACTGATTCAGACTTGTCGGCTCCAACAATCCGCATTGAACGTTGCGTTAATTCAGTGTCACTCCTTGTTTATATTATTTTATAAGTTGAATAAATTTCATGATTATGAATAGGCGCATTGGCAGCAGTAACAAATCGCGAATTTAATTACCAGTCATGCGAACTATGGATTTTAAGCTTTATTTACATAGATAAGAAGAAACGTTACCAAATTATGGTAACACGTTAGAAACTTCGAAACGTGTTCAACGTACAGCCTCATCAACATCTCAGGGATTCAAAAGTTTTTTTTCTTTTTTTAAGCCATGTAAGGACTGTTGCCGTACAAACAAGTAGGAACGCCGTAGTCGAGATTTCTCGACTGGTTTTTGGCACAATTTATTAGCATTGAAATTTTGGGCGCAAAAAATGTTCGTAATTTTTTTGGTGTTTGGAGGTGTGGGCGTGTAACACATTTTTGTCATCTGAGCGAAGAAAAGTGGGCGTAACCGTCTGATTTTCGGAGCCAATGTACTATTCAAATTTAGTGCCTATGGAGTTCAATCACAACATTATATTTCCAATGCAATACCGTTCGTTCGTTGTGGCCCTGGTCGGTACACTCCCACTCGGTCTGGCCGCAAACATTCATGGGCAACAAACGCTAGCTTTTATGTTTATCAAAAATAGCGGCACTCACACGTCGCGGAAATTATTTTTAGAACCCCAATACCCACACGTAACTAGTATATCCTGCAATGAGTGGTGTGAGTTTGATATTTAGTTTTGTTTAAAAACCTTTAAAATGAATATTTTCCACAGCTAATAAGATTTTTAGAAAATGTACCCCCAATATCTTTTCAATCGCTTTTATCCCCATTAAATTTATAGTTGGTCTCGAATAGTTAACTTTGCCACTCCGAATAAAAAGTGTGCCAAAAAATACCTCAATTCCGAAAGCTTTCCCAGAGCTTCCGAAAAAACTCAATAGACTGACCGAAATAGTCATGAGACCGAAAAAAATACGAAAAAGTGTCGAACAGAGAGGAAGTACTAAAAACGCCGTTTTCATCCGTAGCGATTATTATCCCAACTATATTTAAATTATGACTTAAGTTAAGCTTGCAAATTTTTTTTGCGAGTTTCCACGTAACTTGCAGAAGACAGGTGACCCCAAGTATCACGCCGAAGGCCAAAGTTTGTGTGTGTTTGACTGTGCTTTGTACAGCTGAGAGCTCCGACCTGTGTTTGTAGTCGTGTGTTTTGTGCGGTGGTACTATATATGCCTATTGGGCGAATTCGTGGGCTCATGGCTGTTTTGATTTTATTTAAAATTGTCAGACGATTCGAATCGACGTTAGCTGGATTTGAAAGCGTAAAAACTTGACGAGTGCTTAAAAAAGAAGGAGGAATCGCCGTTTGAAGGACATACCGACGTCAGGTGCGAAATGCTTACAGCTGCATTAAGATGAAGATTAGCATTTTGCCAGACCAAGATTTCGGAGTCTTGAACTCCCCTTTTGCCATTACATTGGAGGCATCTTTTTAATTTGAATGGACAGTTTCAATGCTTGGAAATTTATTGTTTGTGCAAACTCTCTATTTAATTCGCCTGCCGTCATCAATCGAGGTGCGGAATCGCCCATGCAATATTCATATAAATGTATGCAAAATTCCAGGACAGGTAAAAACAGCACAAAAGACAGCGGATGCTTCTCGTCTAAAACTGAATAAACACATCAATTGCTATGTAATACTGATAGTTATTATGAAAATTAAAAAATTTAATTCGGCAATTATATATTGTGAGATGCACATGAAAGAAATAAAGAACCATTGTAGCCCTATTTGTTAGAAAGGGCCAAAAGAAAAAAGAATATCAACTTATGGAAACTCTGTATCCACAAAAATTCAATTTATCTTTTTTCAGCGGGGAAATGTAAAAAGGCGACGATAGCTGTTGACTGTTCGGTTTGTTTGGAAATTTCTGCAGGAAATGACACCGATGCGGAGATGACATGCCCACTGCTGCCGGCCACTTATCAGCGCTGCTTCAATTGTTTTCTTGTAAAAGTCATTTTGTAAAGTGCGCCTGCGGAAATCGGAAACGATAGCCGAGAAACTTCTGTTGACCTCGTTACGCTGGCCCGCCCTACACACGCCTAGGCGAACAGCCACTGGTTGGATGCAGTGGAACACACTTTTCTTTAAATCTTGAACTAATTTCATGAAAATACATACACCTTTAGGTCAACCTTGTTCAAGCTGATCTATGTACATTTACCAATTGATAATCAGCAATCTGTCCAACAGCATTCTGGGTTAAATAAATTTCAAAGTTGATCCACTTATAGGGAAGAAATAATATTTTCTTTATTCAATGGCCCACCAAAAATTGGAAAGAGTCTCGGGAAGGCAAAACAGGGTGCAAAGTGCATAAAACTGTATTGGGGTCAATCGATGTTGTCCATTTAGGGGCCGGTACATGATAACAGCTGGTTGAATGCGAATCGGGTTGCTCGTAAACATTGTTTAGAGCGTTATTTGCAAACATTTGAGATTTTGGCCGATCTTCAGTATGAATGTGCGATTCTGTCTCAACAAGCTCAACTAAGATGCGACTTTGGGATTATTTAAGACGAGAAGCAGACACTTAAATTCCTGTTTCTCAATTTAAAAGAGAAAATTCGTTAACATTCCAATTTTTGTTAAAATATGCGCATGCAAAACTGTGTCAAATTTGACGCCTTCAGTAATGAATTTGTAAAATTTTATTGTTGTGCTTTTTCAACATGGGGACATTGCAACAACTGCACTCAGACCCAGTCACCTTCTTTCCATGGCACTTCTTATACCAGCCCTCTTTGTTTGGTCATGTTTTTGTTATGCTACAATAGGACAAAATAAAAACAGAAACACACATGAACACAAAAGAACAAAACTCTGTTAGCAAGACAACAGAAAAAACCTACAATATAAAGAAAACAAGAATAACAGGTATGGTCAAGTGTCTGGACTATAAATACCCAGTTCTCAGTGTTCAAAATAATAAACCTCCTCGTTATGTGTGTTGCTAAGTACGGGATTATGTGGTATGTGGTGTAATATTCGCGGCGTGGTTCTCTGTGTGGAGGTCGGCGCCATTGACCGATTTTTGTTAAACTGAACGTTCAGGACATTTTTTTTTTTATATAATTTCCAAATGTATACATGGCTTGCGGGGGTAAGGGAATACAAACGGACGAAAAGAGCACTTTTAACTTGGCCTATTGATCAATTATATATATGGAGTCGGAGAAGCTTTCTGTCCCTGTTACCAAAAATTGGACGCATTAGTGAACCCATACTTACTATGAGAACCACGTATAAAAATGAAGGAATCCAAAAAAGAAGAGCAAAGACGAGGGAATACAAAGACATTTGAAAAGGAAAAAAAATTCTCTAAATGGGTTACAAATTTCCCCGGGCGCACAATTAGTTTCAGTTTTGGACACAATTCGACATAAATAAAAATTTTTGAAAAAGTGAAAAAAAAAAACAAAAGTGTATTCACTTCGGAAGAATTTTAGTTTTTGAGGAACAACAGAGTCGGGCATTTCCTGGCGTTACATGGACTACTGGCGTTACACCGACTCCTGGCAAGACTGATCAATTACACTGCAGAAGCGAAAACTTAATATGGAATTAAACAACAAATTTTTATAAACGAAAATCAGACAAACGTCGCGGAACGAGCAAGAACAAATGCGAAGCAGAGAATTAAAAAAAGTCGAGCTACTTTTGCGCCGGGGTTGTTTCCTGATTGTCCAGATCCTGCTGTTTTTTCCTCTTATTTCCCATATCTGTCTAAGTGCTGCGTCTGAGTCCTTGTCGCACTTCCGTATCGCGCTGTTTACCTTTTTTTGCAGTCACTGAGCGGCCATAAATTGGGTCTATGAAATTGGAAGGTGGCAGCAAGCAGCGACTGATTTGTACAGCTTGTTGTATGTACTTTAAGATGACCTTCCCGCTTGGTTATACTTCTGTTGGCGTTTGAAATTTGCCATTTTTCATTGGCTTTATGCCAACTAAAGGTTAATCCGGATTACCTTTCCTAGGAAGGAGAGTGCCACGCATAGACTGATGCCCCTCAATAAGATAGTGGAATTTAAAATATCATAGGCCATTTGAACAGCATGCTTTATCAAATAACTCACTCCACATTGCCGGCAAGACCAAATTCTGGTCCTCCAATGAAACAGAAATAAAATTTTGTATGTGTACAAATTAGCGAAGGTAATTAATTATTTCTAATGGTATGGCCGTTTGGGTTTGTTTGGTTTTGTTGATGTTCTAAAAATGGTTCGCATACATGAATACAGATTATACTACTTCAAGAGATTGCATTAGTATAAATATATCCCCCCAAGATCATAAATGCATTGGTATAAATATATCCCTCCCAAGAACATAATTTCCATGAATTCGCACAAATCAAATCCATGCAAATTTAAATAATTTGCAAATAGTTGCCATTAAGCATCCATTAGTGTACTTAAGCAACTGGCACAAAAAGCCACGATTTGTTTAGGTAGTCGGGGTTCAGCCATACCAAAGGCCATACATCTTTTGTGCATTTTCCTATTTTAAGGGTAATATAATGTATGTTTTCCGCCCCAACATAACATATTGCAAATGCTATGAAAATTTTGTTGTTGTGCTAATTAGTGTACAATGATTCATTCTATATCACTGTGCGTGCTTTTGCAATACACAAGCGCAAATATTGTTAAATCTGGAATAAAAAGCTGGAACGCAGTCCCCGAATATGCTTTTTTTCGACACACAGTCAAACTTCGAGATTTCAAAAGTCGAGATTTTTCGACAACGAGATACCATGTTCCTCTTTTCTTTATCAACCATTTTTTTTTTTTTTCTAATAATTCACCAATTTTTGTCAGCACGTGCACACATTCATGCACTCTGTATGTATTGTGCATACATACACACACATCGTGTATATATACGTGTGAACGAATTGTAGTCAAGAAGAGGCAGATGACGTCACCCCAGTATGTGCGGCATGCCCTTGCCTAGGGAAGGGTTTTACCTTAATTAAACATATCCTATCATTTTATTTTCCGACCTGGACGCAAAATCTATGCGTCTAGCTTTTACCATTTGGAAGATATGAAAAAGAAATTTCTTGCTATTATTTTTTCAAAGTTATCGAAGAAAATACAGTTTTATGCAAATTACGAAGCCGGAAAGGGGCGTGGCTAAAATAAACTCGATCTGCGTACACGTATAACGGACCTAAAGCAAAAAGAATTAAACCTCTAGCTCTTACCATCTCCGAGAACGACGTGTTCATACATACAGACGGACAGACAGACAGACAGACGGACAGACGAACAAACGGACATGGCTAGATCGACTCGGCTATTGATGCTTATCAAGAATATATATACTTTATAGGGTCGGATACGCTTCCTTCTCCCTGTTGCACAAACTTAATATATCATTTGTACGCTAAGGTAGTCGGTATTAAAATAGAAGTTTACACAGTTTTCAGTTACACAGTCAGATTTTAATTATTGATTTGTTAGACGATTCGGATTTGAACTGGTGACCCAAGGACTACCTTCGGAACTGACTGAATCTAAGTCCGAGTCGGTTTCAATCCCGCCCAAAAATCTTTTATGCTCGTTCAAGTCATTCTCTCCGTTTTTACCGGCTAACAAATGGATAGCACAATTGCAACCAATTCATCTTTGCCATCAAGCAATGGTTTGTTCTATCGGTGACAAAAACGCTTCGCAGAATGAGTTGGGCGATGGAACACTATATCGATTGGTTTCCGCCAGTCGAGCACACATTGCTGAAAGCTTTGTAATAATACAATCCTGAACAATTTAAAATATAAAAATAATATGAAGCGTGTAAGTGAATTTTTCTTCGTTATTTTCATTGACATGCCAAGTTCGAGCTCAGCAAGCTCATGCCCAGACAAGGATATACTCGCATGTTCCCTGCTGCTGCTCTTTCGAGCTGGTGATTGTTTGTCTGCTGATGAAGATGATAACTGTCAACAGCTGCCAGTTGAGGTTCTCATGACAACGTCGCTGAATCTAGAAAACCAATTCCCAGAAAACAATATACTACCTGGAACCGGAGATTACCAAATTTAGCAATGAGCAATAGAATGTACGCCCTCAAAGAGCCAAACAGAGCCAAAAGTCAGGTCAGCGCTATCCCTTCACTTCGCATCATTGGCTAATTTACATCCTTTCAGCGCGTACCCTTGGGCATTCGTAAACAAAACTCAAGTGGCCCATAAACGCGAATGGTGGGACCAGAATTAAGCCGTGTGTGTGGCACATCGCGTATGATTCTTCTGTATACGCAACGGGCTCACTTTAACATCATGAATTATGGAAAGCACGGAGCATTCATAATCATTTCTGCGGTAACCCGACACTCACCACAGTTTATGCTCCTTTCGGATGTTGGTCCCTATTAAAATCAGCGCTTTGGCTACCTCATATATATTTAACGCACATGCAGCGTATGGAACCCGAAAACAACAACTTTTACCGGATCCTCCTATACAGAGATTTTATTTTGGCTTATATGTAGAAAACATAACCTTGGTCCCTTCTTCCCGACGGAATTAAATTGGGGCCAGTTTGCGGCAATATTAGCCAACTTTAAATATGCAAAAGTCCGTCAATCAGAGCCTCTCGGTTTCCCAACCTGCCCATGGTTTACCCTTTTGTGCTGATTATAGTGTGCATGCACTTGGAACATAAATCACATGCCCACAGTTGGGACAAGTCGCGTTGTCGTCACCCATCCATCCATACACTTGTTTTTGCGTTCGTTTATTCATTCATCCGTTCCATCATTCATTCACTTGTTATTTATTCATAGCAAATGTTGTAACCTCTTTAGCAGCCTGCCCCTGGTGATACAACAAGGTGGCTCTGACTCCCTCCTGCATGAAATGTACAAAATGTTTGGGCTTCAAGAAATACGACAAACTTCACTAAGAAACCCGAAACAAGAACACCCGACCGCAGTAACAATGCGTCGCTTGTTTTGCCAATGCTCTGTAGCATTCCACCAATCCGCACTGTTGAGGACCATTTTCGCCAAAATTTGTTTGCACTGTGAAAAAATTAATAAGTTTCGGCCCCCTCTTCAGATTTTAACACTAATAAAACGCCTTACAAAAGTTTCTGCTATGTAGCAAAAAAAATCAGATAAAATGTTTATGAAGATAGCATTCTATGATTTCCGTTCTGCTTCTTTTATTTACAAGTGGAGCTGGAATGGATCCAACCCCAATGCTAAGTCATTGCGGTGTTTCATGTGTGTTTAGCGTAGCGTAAAATAAATCATTTTGCGTTGTAAACACGCACCCAGCCACCCTGAGCATCATCCAGAATACTACCTAGGACAAACTGAAGATTGCATGGCGCTTCGAGATAGAGATGTAGAAATTGTTAGCATAATTTGCCAGATGCTCGTACCATTCCGGCTCGCAGAAGCTGAAGTCACAATAATTTAGTTAAAACAATTAAAATTAGTCACATTGGCACGAATATTAAATTGCGGCAGGCTTTGCCTGAATTTAATATCCTGGCTTCTAAGAGTGACTGAGGACTCACAAGGTAAACCTCCGAATGACTTAAGAAAAGCTTACAATTGGGTCATGTTAGGGACGTTACGAAAAAGTGACATAAATATCCATCTTATATGATGGAACAAAATTAAGTTTTTCAAGACTTTCTTTAATTAACTTTTACGAAATTCACGTACTGTAATTGAGCTCAGACCTTAAGTGAAGGGTCCGGAAATTAACTGACCGGAAGCACTAAAAACTGACTTTGTCTACCTTGTAGCCTACACAAATATAATTAAAATGCTTTAACGGAGCACAGGGAAAAATACAGAGATAGATAGCCAAAAATAAAAGTTGTCGTAACCAGCCATTTATGAGCATAAAAATAATGTGAATAGTGAGGGATCCCTCTCAGGTTACTGTTAACCAATAATTGATCAAAGGCGCATTCAAGAGCCAAATATTTCTGTATTTTTTCTAGCGGTTTATTTTGCACAATTTCTTTGCTGAAAAACGGCGGGAAAAAAACTTTAACTGCTATTTACTTCTGCATTTCGTCCTTTGACAGGGGTTTGCCGCTGTCGCATTGTTTCCGCTGTTGTTGCATATTTGAGTAAACGAATGTTGTGTTATTTCCGTCAAAGGAGCAATTAAACTTACAAAGCAAACTGTATTGCAGCACATGTGAGGGCCAAAGAGTCGGAGGTTGTCAAGTTTTTACAGTATTCAACAAGAAAGAAAAACAAGTAGAAACGCTGTAGTCGAGATTCCTCGACAACGAGATACCATGTACCTCTCTTGCCGTTGCCGTGGGAAGGGGTGCGTAAAACTTTAATTGTTCATATCTTCTATATTTATTGTCCGATCTGAACGTAATTTTGCATGCACGTGTTTGACGATTAGCAAATTTAGCAGACTTAAAGTCTCTAGCTCTTACCATTTTGGAGATATCGATTTTTTTGCGACTACGAGGGCGGAAAGAAGCGTGGCAAAAATCTGGAAATGGCATTATCTGCATAATAGTTAAACGGTCCTAATGCAAAAAGAAACAGGTCTCTAGCTCTTATTTTGTCCAAGTTATCGAAGAAAAGTCTCATGCAAATTACGAAGGCGGAAAGGGGCGTGGCAAAAATTTGAAATAAACTCGACCTGCGTACACATATAACGGACCTAAAGCAAAAAGAATTACTCCTCTAGCTCTTACCATCTCCGAGAACGACGTGTTCATACATACAGACGGACAGACGGACGGACAGACGGACATGGCTAGATCGACTCGGCTGTTGATGCTGATCAAGAATATATACACTTTATGGGGTCGGAGATGTCTCCTTCTACCTGTTACATACATTTGCACAAAGTTAATACATATACCATTTGTACCTTAAGGTACATGGTATAATAGATAATATTCACTTATCCACGTAAGTTTAGTTTACAGCGTAGGTAAATTTAACTAAAATAATATGTGATAGTAATAAATTAAAATAACTAACAAATTGACCAATAACTGAAATCTTATCCCGTCAATCATGCGCCATTGAGGATGCTTAAACTGTAGGACTTTTGGACAGGTGTTCATAAAAGGCGGAAGGATGTGAAAGAAGATTGTTTTTTATACATCTGCAGAAAAAAAGAATGCAGCAAGCATTCCTGATAAAACGAGCAAACTGGGGTAAACATCAGAAGCATGCGGCAGTCAAGTTCTGTGTCTGGTTTCCCGACCTGTGTCGTTTTTGTGTTAATTGCGGTCGCAATTACAGTCCCCAGCAACTGGCTAGCTCACACTCAGTACATATTTGGCCGCACACACATTGCATTTGCGCCTGCATCTGCGGTAAGCTTTTAATTAAAATTAAAAATATTTGGTGCACTTCGGCACCTCGACTATTTGCCAAGTTTGTTGTGGGCCTTATTGTTTTCATGGACCTAACGGTTAGCAAATCGAAGAAGTAAAGCTTTCGAAATAAGTCTTCAGTAGTTTATTACGGTAAAATGTAATTTATGAGAATTAACTGTATACCGCAATGATGTCCAATATGCTGACGTAGGTGCCTACTGCGCCGCCAAACAATCCAAAGCACAGCAGCAACATGTTGATGATCAACTTGATGCGCAAGGGTCCGTAGCCCTCCGTGTATTGGATGCATATCTGAAGCAGGGCTGGGAATATAAGACCCAGAATCGATAGGCAAAAGGAGCCAACCAGCGAGAGAAAGACTGACAGATCGGGAATTGCAATAGCACAGGCAACTGAAAAAATTGCAACATTCATCAATATTCATCATCAATATTGGCTTTACAACTTAAAACTAATTAAAACTTAAAACTAATGTAAACTAATTTAAACTAATAAAATTTAAAAAAACGACAACTAATATAGTCGAGTGCCTCGACTATAAATACCCGGTTTTTAAATTTTGAGCGCAACAAATTTTCGTAATTTGTGGAGAAGCTTGTGGGCGCAACACATTTTTGTCATTTGCGCGGACAAAAGTTCGCAACACCGATAGACATTGGCTCTACCAATGTATTTTCTAAATTAAGGGCCTCTAGAATTAAAATTGAATTGCCACAGAATTTTGTGGTGCGGAGGGTGGTGTTCATACGGACAGACGGACGGTCGGACAGACGGACATGGCTAGATAAACTCGGCAATATACATATATACTTTATGGGGTCGGAAAAACTTCCTTCTACCTGTTACATACATTCGTACGAAATCAATATACCCTTGTTCTTATTGAAAACCGGGTATAAAAATGAATATTGTACAATGCCAAATTCTAATTTTTCCGTTTACTTACAAGTCAAAAGCACAATGAGTGCTCTAAAGATAATCTCAAACATATTATGTTTCTTTGGGTCCTTGATGTGTTTCACTAAGTACTTGTCCCACAGGATGTGCGCGGTGACATATCCCTGCAGAGCATACGAAATCCAGGTAGTAACTGCAAAGAAAATCTTCACCACCTGAGCAAGTCTGAAACGGGAAACGGCAAAGTTAAACTGCGCTAATAAGAAGTACCTACGAAAACTCACATCTCCGTCTGCGGTATATTGAGAGTTACACTCCCCTTAGCCTCATCGCCGTATTTCCAATAACCAAAGAATCCAAGCAATATGTAAAGACCCAGGACAATGGACATGCCCACATTCATAATACCACAAGGACGCACGAAAGCCTTGGGCGTGGCCATGTTTTCCTCAATTGCTAAAATCTGTTGAGCATTAACACACCTAGAAATTTATAGAGCCGGGAAAGACTATTGTACCTACCACACCAACAGCTTCTAATGCAAAAAGAACAGTGCCAAAAAATGTAGGTAACTCCGTGAAAGCCACAAAGGCTTGGCGTTCACTAAGCGGAGGCAAATCCTCAAAAATATAGTACAAAATTATCCCAAAACCTACACACGAATATGTAAATCAAGGAACATTAAAAAATAGATGGGTAAATAGATTTGTGCAATCGAATTTTCCAGCTCTCACCTAAAAACAAAAGAAGATTAGCGGCGCTGGAGAAGGGAGCCAACAGTTTGAGGTTCTTAATACTGTATATTAGTAAAAGCGGCACAATGATGATGCACATGTGTATTCGGACATCCCACACAACGATATACTGATCTACAAGCTGTTTAATGCTCTCAGCGATGAAGACCACATAGACACAGCAGATGCCAAAGTGATAAAAAGCCAGAAAGCCATCCACAAAGGGTCTTGAAAATGGGAAAAGAGAAAACAAACAAATACTCGTAACACCGTTTAGGTAAACAATAAAGATAGAGGGTAACAAAACATTTGCCTATAGATAAGATGGGGTACTCAGATTAACCAATAAATTAATCGTTAAAAACTACTTAGAAAGATAATCAATGCTGCTTTTATATTGGAAACTAGCTGGCCTTAAAAAGATAACCATGCGATTTTGCGAATGAATACTCACTTTGCCATTGGAGCCAAGAAACGCAGACAAGGGGGACCTTCTTTTATGCCTAGATTCATTGCCGCCGAGAAGCTGACGTATGGAACCCTGTGCCGTTTGCACAAGATGTACATGCTGCCGATCTATATTACAGAATTAAAACACATTTCTTTTGTAAGCCGCAAACTCACCAAAATGTGCAAACAGTACAGGGCCAGTAGCCCAATGATCAACGTCAGGATTACGCCATTTACATAACCCGCATGGGCGAACGCACTAGGCATAGCCAAAACACCTGTGCCAATCGAAGCTTTAAGGAAGTGGGCAAAGGTTTGCCCATTTCTAATGGAAAATAACGCATAATTATATGCCAATAATTTCCCAAAACTTTTAATAATATTTTGAGGCACTTACGTTGTGGGGTTTTTGACATTGCGTTGCTGATGGGGATCGTAATTATCGTCACTGTCATTTTCCAGTTTGGATGTTGTCGTTGTTAATTCCAATGCCGATTGAGGGTAAACAGACAAAGTTTTGATATCGGTGCTGTGGGTAGAACCATTAGAGCAGATTTTGATGTTAAATCGATCGGTAATCTCTGATTTGAGCCGTAAAAAATGCTATTTACCCAACCACCTGAGTCCCCCACCCCTGGCCTAAAATTAAAATTCATAAACATATGGTTTTACTGAAACTTCGTCAAACATCAGGCGAGGTGTTTTGTTATTCATTATGTTTACGCATCAGTTAGCTAATTTTTTACCATCTTTAATCCAGTAGAATAACACAATACTCACTTCATGATGATAAAGATACGGTCGAGTATTTGTTAAAGCTACTTGAGCTCATGCACATGCATAAATCTTTTATCATGTGGAATAACCAGCCCAACACAAGATAAAAACTTGATACAAATTATTTAGCCACTGAAGCGAACTGTATTCCTTTCCCAACTGAGTTATACTAAAATTTCAAATCCCCGTCAAAGCTTTCAAACCTCTCATTTAGTAAACCATACCGATTAATCTTAAAAGATAATGGCACGATAATGAGTGGTACTGGTATCTTAAAAGTTAAAATCAGAGAAAAGAGCTTACGCAAAATTAAATCTGTGCTGTGTGCATTTTTCATTAGAAGATTAGTCCCAATAAAAAACACAATAAGTAAAACGAAACCAGAATCAACTCTCTAACCAGATTGGCGATTGTTTTTAATTTTGAATGTTTATTAATCAGTTGTTACCCAAATATTTACTTATTATACCAAGTGGCAGTAAGGACAGCGCCATTTAAGCTCACTGTTAGTTAGTCGAGATTTATACGCGTTCATACAACAAAGCTTTCATGTTTGACAGCACACATATAAATATATATTGCACAGTGGGACCACGCAACTTTAAAGAACATTAATTGTAAGCATATATTTCTATAGCGATTGATTAGATTTTATTTATTTATATATGAGGTATATATAAATATTTTTTAAAAGTTAAAATCAGAGAAACTAATAATATTTATGTAACGATATTATTAAAAACTAGTTAAAACGGTCCGATTCTCTAGTGATATTAAATAAGAGTACTATGCATGTATGTATCCGTATACACCTTATTGGGTCTTTAACGGCTTCCTCACTGTGTTAAATACAATTTTATGAACATGATATGCCTCTGTCTATACGAGAACGGGGTATAAAAAAATGCATACCTAGTATTTTTCTAGTTGAAAAGCTTTTGTAGTTGACAATCGCGCAGAAACCATT
Organism: Drosophila ironensis; assembly: GCA_021223825.1. Taxonomy (NCBI): domain Eukaryota; kingdom Metazoa; phylum Arthropoda; class Insecta; order Diptera; family Drosophilidae; genus Drosophila; species Drosophila ironensis. Next base: position 8,077 of record JAJJHQ010009800.1, on the reverse strand, counting down.
TAAAGCTCTTGTTATAAGTTACTCTATGAAAGTGTGGTCAAAGAGACTTTATAAGGTACTCTGTTGGACATATGTATAAGTTATTCCATCAAGTGTGGTTTTGCGTTTAGGGATCTGTATTTTCATATCGCTAACTCAGTGTTCTAAAGGGTATGCAAATTTAATTGCGGCACAGGCAACTGTCAATTTATTTAAAAGCTAACAGGTCGCTACCCCGTCGCACGGAACGAAAATAAGCCAAATAGGCGTAAGGGAGAACCTCCAAACAGGTTTCTCCGTTTTTATACAAAATATATACATACATACATACATATATACATCGAATGTCAACATATACTCGGAGTAAGATGTATATTTGTATATTCTTCCAAAACTAAATCGATGGGACAGAAAAATTAGACAGGAAATTAAAAATAATAAGTCGTAGCCCTTCTTAAATACGGCAAGCAAGACCAATGGGATATTCCGTTAAGGTAAGTTAAAGAAATGTCCAATAAACATACTTATGCATAGAGTAACTACACAGAGTAGAACATTTTTGGGCTCTCACAATAGGGTTGCCAAGTACGCTGTTTTTAAGAGATTGGAGGCTTCCCCTCTAGGGAATTTGTATATGGATGTGAACTGTGGGCTGGGAATTTATGTTATTATTTAATTGAGTTTTGGAATATATTTCTATCGAGTTATTCATCCATTTGTACATAGTTTTCTTCCCGAAACCCCGGGAAATGCAAGTAAAATGATAACAAAAAGGAATTAGATATAGAGGATGTTAAAAAATAATCAAATGTCGTTCTTCAAAATATGGAAATTTGGTTTATTTTTGTTAATAATCCATAATATAACTTAGGTTTCAAACTGCGCGCCGAGGTGTGTTTTCCTTTTTGCGCAAGCTAGCTGCGCTCTTCTACCGCACGGATTGTTTACGGCCACTTCGACCTATCTCGGTTGCCTCGCGCATTTCAACACAATATCCAGCCAGCTGACCGACAAGCCGAATAAAAATACTCGCGCGAAAAAACTTGCTACTCTATGTAGGTACTCTGTGACTTATAGTCACGGTTGCCAGATTTGGCTCTTTTGAGCCAAAACTGGCTCTTTTTTTTCTCGTTGGCTCTTTGGCCCATTTTTATTGAGTTTGGCTCTTTTTTTTTGCTAATAGCGATACACTGAGTTAGTGATCTGAAAATACCGATCCACAAACAATAGAGTAACTACATAGAGTAGCAATATTTTTTCGGCGAGTCTTTTCTTCGTATTATCGCTCAGCTGACTTGGATGTTGTGTTGTGTTTGGTTGCCTCGCGCATTTCAACACAACATCCAAATCAGCTGAGCAACAAACGAGTACAAAGACTCGCCGAAAAAAATATTGCTACTCTATGTAGTTTCTCTGTTGTTTGTGGATTGGTATTTTCAGATCGCTAACTCCGTGTTCTTAGGGCTATTCAAATTAAAGTGCGGCATATCCAGTTATCAATACATTGGAAAGCTAACAGGTCGCTACCCCTCCCGTCGCACGGGTCGAAAATAAGCGCATAAACCATAGGCTAGGGAAAACCTCTAAACAGGTTTATCTGTCTTTATACAAAATATTTACATCGAATATCGACACACACTCGAAGTCAGATGTAGATTTGTATGCTCATCCAATATATAACATCGTGTAATGTTTTTCGGGAGAACTAAATCGATAGCAGACAAAAAGAAGGCAGGAAAATAAAAAAAAAACCGTAGTCGTAACAATAGCAATGGGATATTCCGTTAAGGTAAGTTAAAAATAAACACAAAGAAATGAGATTCATGCATTTTGTGTATCTTTGAATTGGATGATGGAATCTGCGCCTCTTTAGCCTTGTAACCTACATATGTACATATATATGTGACTTTTACTTTGTGCCGTTCAAACCAAAAAAAAAAAAATAATAATTAAGAACGATTATAGTCGAGTGTGTCGACTATAAATACCCGGTTCTAAGTTTCACCTTGTTTTTGACACATTATACCATTTTTTCGTAATTTATGTTTGTAGGTGTGAGTTTGTATGAAAAGTGTTTCTATGGAGAAACTTGTCATTTTTTCATTCAACGCAAATCATTTTTGTCATTTTCGCAAACAAAAGTGGGCGTAACCGGCTGATTTTCGCAACACAGATAGATAATGGCCCTATCAATGTACTATCCAAAATTAGTGCTTATAGAGCTAAAATTGTGGATGAATTTCCACAATTCGCGGTTTGCGTGGCTGCGGCGGGAGGTCGCTTATTTTTGAAATAAATTTGTGCTGAACTGGTATCCCTAGAATTAGAATGCGTAATTAGTTTTTCTCTATCTATTATAGTTTCCAAAATCTAGGCGTTCATACGGACAAACGGACGGACAGACATTTGACATTCGCACGAATTCAATATACCCTTATTCTTTTTTGAAAGAACCGGGTATAAAAAAAACAATTCCAAAAATGTTAATATCGATATATATTCATGTATATCTTTTTGTTCTTAAGTCTTGTTCTTAACGTAAAATAAGTTTATTGAAGAGTGTGGTGCAGATTATCTTTTCATCATGAATCGATTAGCTGGCCGTGTTTTGTTGTCTAGAGTCTATAACTTCGCTTATCTGTCACTAAATCTCACTTATCACACAATTTCCTATCGACACACTATTATTAAATAGTGTATAAATATTTGTTCAACAACTCCTTGGCTTAATTTTTGGTTCTATAAGTTCAGTATTCACACGTAAAACGGTACCCGTCCACCTTTGCTTATGCAACCTAAAGATATACTGTCTATACAAAATTAGTTAGTAATTGCATATGCAATTTAAAATTTTTTGCTGTCCGAAGGGCTTAATTATACGATAATGGGCATCGCCGCGCCCGCCCGTTCCCCAAACTTGTCGCTCAGCTACAATGATGATAAGCACCGACTGCCGGTTATATTCTCCGATTTATGCGGCCAGGCTGATTAGGTAAACTGCTGTGGCTGTGGGTGCGCATGTATAGTCTTGAATTCTTTCAGGTTTAAGTTTCAGTCCCGCCACAAAAATGCTAGTGGTAAGAAGTCAAGTGCTCTTCGTCACTTCGGTGCATAGCGCGGGATACATACATATATGAGTATACGCATACACCCAGAGGTTCGATCATTTTTTTAATAGAAAAGCCGTACAAGAATCTATTATTGGGATATACCAAAAAATGTCTACCAGAACGTTTTTTTTTTGGTTTCGCCGATAAGCATTTATAAACAACAAAAGAGTACCTAACCGAACGCTCTTCCGAACGAGATTCGCGCATTTAGCTTTAACTCTGGTAAAATTAATCTTCCAAACCCGTGTTCACCCGTGTTCATGCCACCTCTTATTTCGCCCTTGTTTCTTTCAGAATTGTGAGACCGGTGAATTGGAATACTTCTACATTGACACCGCCCGGGTGAATAAGCCCGCCTACGATGAGGAGACCGGTGAGCCCGTCCACGATCAGATGAAAGTCCGTTACCGGAAACACCGCAACTTTCACGTACCAAAGCACTGTCTGCGCGGAACCTTGTGCGACGAGGTCGACGATGTACTGGCTAATACAGTGCGTCATGGAGCGACAGCTATGCCAGAGATTCCCAAGTCGGCGCCCAAAAAGGCTACACAAGGCTACGAACGGGAAGATTTCTATAACATGGACGGTGTGAATAGCGTAAGTGAAACGCTGAATAAATTCTAAAAAAAAACAATGTAATATATTATCCGGTCCCCCCCTAGAACATCATTCTGGGCTACAAACGTTACGAGTACCTGTTGTTCCTGGTGCCTACTCTGTTCTGCTACAACTTCTTTATAGGCGCAACGCTGGCGGTGATCGAAATCTTCCTACATATGATGTCGCATCACAAGAACAGTCTAACCATGCAAAAGGGCTTGTACTTCCGCAGCCCGCTGCACGTACTGTCCTCGCAGTTCTGCGCCATCTGCCGCACCGAATGTGATAGCAAGTACAACCGCATCTTCGACATCCTCAACAAGCAGATGCGAAACTCTCACCGTTCTGGAGCTCTCAAGAACATGGCCAAGGCCATTGGTTAGCCCATTGTTTGCAATGGAATTCACTAAGAACTTGGGCACAATAAATTGTTTTAATTTGCTTAACAACAGAAAGGACATGGTAAACAAAAATAAATGCACACATTTACTACTCTAGTCAACTCCTCTGGCGGACCCTTGTATGTCAAAATGATTCTGTCATTAACAAAACTTGAATTTGGCCCGGCACTGGCTTGTATGGAGAGAACCTCCACGGCCTTCTTTATCTTGAAGATAACTTTTTTAACGATAATAATATTAAACCTTTGGAGTCGCAGTTCCATGGTGATGACTATCTTAGCATTGTTATGTCTATATGACCGCCGCGAAGCTTTTTTTTTTTTTTTTCTTTTTATTTATTTACAATCTATCTATCTAAAGATAATAAGTAAATAATATTACAAAGGGAATGACAGAAAGAACAATTTTTGTTTACATGTAGTAATTAGTATTTACTACCACTCCTTGGGTGGCCTAAAGGGGAGATCAAGGGGGTGGTGCCTTTTCAGGCGACGGCGATGTTGGCTGTTGTTCAGCAGGTTAACGGCCAGTGGGTTGCAATGTCGATCCAGTTTCTCCTGATATTTTATGGCGTACCTTTTAACCTCTTCGGTTACACTTGGAATCCCAAGGTCCTTGTGGATCACGCCGTTTCTCACATAGTACGGTGCTTTGGCTAGTCTTCTCAGAGTAATACTTTGGAAGCGTTGTAGTACTTCAATGTTAGAAGTTGAGGCAGTGCCCCACAGCTGAATCCCGTACGTCCATATGGGCTTGAGTACCACCTTGTACAGCAGGACTTTGTTGCTAAGGCTGAGTTGTGATCTGTAGCCCAGCAGCCACCTCATTTGCCGAAGTTTCAAACTCAGCTGTTTTCTCTTGGTTTGGATATGTTCTGCCCAGGTTAGTCTTCTGTCGAGTGTTAAGCCGAGATATTTGACTTTATTAACTACAGGCAGTGTAGTGCCATTTAGTCGGACCTCTGGACAGGTTTTAGGGCGGGTTGCAAATGTTATCTGCGCTGACTTGCCTTCGTTGACGACGATATTCCATCTTAGCAGCCACGGTTCCAGATTTGTAAGTTGTAGTTGCAGGATTGCTGATGCTTCTACATGATCCGTTGAAGTGGCTAAAAATGCTGTATCGTCGGCGTAAGTTGCAATTAGAAGATCCTCTCTTTCAAGGACTGGGATGTCTGCAGTGAAAAGGGTATACAAGATAGGGCCTAACACGCTTCCCTGGGAGACACCTGCGTTTACTTCAAGGATTTCAGATTCAGCCCATTCGCATTTAACATAGAATGGGCGTCTATGTAAATAGGATTTTAGCACCAGGTAGAATGGAGCTGGTAGCATGGACTTAAGCTTGTAGAGTAAGCCTAAATGCCAGACACGATCGAACGCCTGTTTTATATCTAGAAACGCTGCGGAACAGTACTTCCTGTCTTCGAATGAGCTCAATATCATTTGTGAGATTCTGTGACATTGCTCTGGGGTCCCATGTCGACTCCTAAAACCAAATTGGTGCTCTGGGATTAAGTTGCCGTCTTCCAGCACCGGCAGTAGCCTGGCCAAAAATAATCTTTCGAATATCTTGGACAGTATTGCCAGTAAACTGATGGGACGGTAAGAGGCGGGATCCTGTTCGGGTTTCCCAGGTTTTGGAATCATTATGATCTCCGCACACTTCCATTGCGAGGGGAAGTGATGGAGCCTAAGGATACCATTGTAGATGACCGTAAGATAAGCAATTGCACATGGAGGTAGAGATTTTATGGTTGTTGCATCTATAGTATCGTAGCCGGGACTTTTGGTTGTTTTTAAGCTGGACACTATGTCATAAGCTTCATCTTCCTCAATTGTACGAATCGGCAGATCCATTTGACAGGGCGACTCTATGAATGTTTGTGTGTTGACGACATCCATGGCTGAGTTAAACGACGTGAATGTTCTCTGCAAATGTAGAGCAAAAGTTTCTGCTTTTTCCTCGTTGGAACGACACCAAGAGCCGGTGGAACTGATAATGGCTGGAATCCGTTTGGTAGGCCTTTTGAGGCATTTGGTGTTGTTCCAGAGATTGTGCTCCAATCCATTAGGAGCACAACCATAAAACCTCTGACTGCACCAAACCGCGGGAAGACCCAGCTAGATGCGTCCATTGCGGAGACAGCCATACCGCCTCCTACAGAGGTTGTAGGATTTATAAAGCTGCTGTACAAATAAGGGAACAGGGAAAACCTAGGCAAACAGTACGAAATTACCATGCTCGGCCTGCTCCTTCAGGCATGACAAACACAAACACCAACCCACAAACCCAAAATGAATCCTCCAGCTACGCTGATATAGCAGCAGGGCGTGCTAATAAACCAAAACACGCATCTAGTGATGCAGATCAGTCATTAGTTGCCCAGATTCAATCAATGATGCAACTCATGCAAGCACAATTTGCGCAGATGACGCAAATGATGAGCACGATTCTAGCTTCATTATGCAAATAGGTCTCAGGCTGATACTCTGGAATGCTAACGGCCTATGCAAGAGGAGGCCCGAAGTTGAAATGTATATCAAAAGGAACAACATTGACGTACTACTAGATCTTATTTTAAAATCAACGGATATAACACAATTCACGCCAACCATCCCAGTGGCAAGGCAAGAGGTGGTGCAGCTGTACTGATAAAATCAAGTATCAAATACTCAGAGCGTGCTCCTATCCTCGAGCACTGGTTTCAAGCAGCCGTGATGTCGATCGACACTCCAACTGGAAGTTTGGTACTGGCAGCAGCCTATGCACCACCAAGGCACAATATAACGGCAGATAAGTTTACCCAAATCTTCACACAAATGGGACGCAGGTTCATAATTGGAGGGGATTTTAAGGCTAAAAACACATGGTGGTGATCTAGATTATGTAATCCGAAAGGTAATGCGCTTCTGTCCTGCATTCATTCAATGAAACTCACCACACTTTCGTCCGGAAATCCCACCTACTGGCCAACGGATCCAAGCAAGGTACCTGATGTTCTAGATTTTGCAGTGAGTTGTGGGGTAAACAGAAATCTAATACATATTGAGAACGATCTAGACCTGCTATCCGATCATTGCGCTGTACTGCTGAAAATGAATGTACCCATACTGAACCAGAAACGAAAAACTAGGCTGCTAAGGAAGAGCTCGAACGTTGAAACATTCAAAGCAACCCTAGAGGAGAGGCTGAATCCCAGCCTTGTACTGAACTCGGGTGAAGATATTGAGGAAGCTGTGGAAGTACTTACGCGCAGCATCCATGAGGCAGCAAACCTCTGCACTGCTCCGTATCACTCTAGCCCAGTGCATTCTCAGAGATCAAGACCAAGAGATAGATACCTGCACTCTGAAGAAATCACAGAACAGCTAAGAGTAAAACGTCGTCTTCGGAGAGTTTGGCAGCTCAGTCGAAATCCTCGTGACAAAGCTGCTCTTAACCGTGCAAGCAAATTCTTGAAAACCCTCCTTTACGAACTGCGAAATGAAGCTCTAGCCGAATATCTTCGGCACCGCCGCGAAGCTGTCGTCGAATCCAAAATATCGCCAAGCATTATAGTGACGCTCTCTTCATAACACGGTCGCTTACATTTTCATTTTACATGTCGCCCGTCGTAAAAGTTTGAATATTGCGATTCCCAAGCCCAGCCCCTTTTCTGCCGCGTTTATGAACGGGCTGTCGTTTAAGACATATTGCAGGTCGCTGTGACTGTTTTTGGCCAAGTTATTGAGCCAAAAATTCTAAACATGCATGGTTTTTTTGTTCATTTTCTGCCGTTTTTCTTCAATATCTCAAGAAATATTATTGCGATTCCCAAGCTCAGGCTCTTTTGTGGCGCGTTTGTGAACGGGCTGTCGTTTAAGACATATTGCAGGTCGCTGTGACTGTTTTTGGCCAAGTTATGGAGCCAAAAAGTCTTAACATTTGCGATTCCCAAGCTCAGGCCATTTTCTGGCGCGTTTGTGAACGGGCTGTCGTTTA
>JAJJHQ010009707.1:106796-130489 GCA_021223825.1 Drosophila ironensis | reverse complement strand
ATGGCCCTCGACGGGTACCTAGACACCAGGCGCACATGAATACAAAGTAGGCAGATTCTCTCCACACACTTTAATTTAAGGAGCGAGGGGGATAGCTATATTCAGTTGAATGTTGTCAGATTGCTGCAGGGTTCTGTTCGCCTGTTGTCCTGCTCTAGCAGGCGGAGGCAAATCGTCCGTCTGCTCGGAAGTAATCGGAAGTGCTCGGAAAATGTCGGCCCAACAACTACTGAGACACCAGGCGCACATGAACGAGTAGTAGGCTGACACTCTCTTTGGAGTTGCTCCTTCTCTTTTTTTCGCATTCTCCCGCAGAGATGACCGCAGAGGTCGTGCAGCCTTTGCTTTGTCTCGCTTCGCAGCTAGCTCGGCGCGTGATTTTGATCTTCGTGCGTGACTGGGCGCACAGGAAAAGGCACGGGCTCAACTCTGATGCAGATGGCGTTCAGAATAACGGATAGTGGGTGCCATGTTTATTGTGCGTACACCGTAGCATACAATTCTCAAGGCACTATGGCAATTATGAACTTAGGAGATATTTTCTGCGCTATGATCCTGCTTTTTAAGCATTTTCGCGGCACAGGGAACTTAAGAGATGTCTTAAAACTAACATAAGCCCGGGAGACGAGGCGACTGCAGCCATTACCGGGTTATTTATGGGGCACGCACCCAGAAAGGCGCGCAAGGTAAGAGTTGCAGGCCTGCAGCACTTAAATTGCGGCGACTGCGAAACGGCAACTGCAGCAACACAGAAGAGCTGTGAGCTAATCAGCACCTGTCAGAGCGCCTGCAACGCAATCAGGAAACCGACTGGAAAAATAGGCAAATAAATAAAAAGCCAAGAAAGAGTCAAACCCTAGTCGAATGAAAAGTTGTTCACATGTTGATTAGGTTTCGGTTCGTGGGGCTTTTCTGTTTTTTTTTACTCCTCTCGCGCCTCGCACATAATACGCCGTGATGTAACAAATCTGTGCATATATATGTACCCACGGGAGACGGGACGGGAATGGCTTCATAAATCGATTGGCGGAACGGGTTTTGGCCAAGCCGACATCGCGCCAACCATTTCATCACGCCAAGGGGAGTGCAGAAGAACGCTTCTAATGATCTCACACCGGCATTAGCATTTCGAATTGAGTAGCGAAATTCCCATAATTGAGATAAATGTCCGATAGATGGAATTCCGCGAGACTATGCATATTTAGGGGTGGGGAGCTCAGATCAAAGCAACTAATTTTCGGGGAGTGATAATGACTTAGCCGGCCAAAGAAGAAAAAAAGGGTCTACGTCCGATTTTTTGGTTCTACATATTTGTTTGTGTAATTTTACACAATCCGCTTTCACCGTCAACTTCGAATGACGTGCACATTTCGATTCCTTTTCGTTCCGAGTTCCTTATTCATCGTCAAATTCCGCACACAGCCGAAAGAACTATGGGCTGCCCACTGCTGATTTAGATTCGGATTTAGGCTTGTGCAAAAAATTACCTCACATTTCGTGCGATTGCAGAACAGGGCATTTTTTGTTAGCCACAAACTCATCACTTGCTTGGCCGTTTTTGCACAGCAATTATTTGCCCATTACACGTTGTCATTAGAGGAAATCTATAATTGCGACTGCTGGCCATTATACAATACAATGCAGCTGTCGGCGAGCACGAGTGCTGGGCAAACAGTGTGAAATAGTGACTGAATTGATGGCTCCGAGTGTATGGGCGGGCGAAACAACAAACATTCAGAAAAATGAATTGAAAATGAAAATGAAAACAAAAATAAACACCAGTGAACAAGCGAAGAGATGCCCGTAAATGTTCGCGTTTACCTATTGACAAGTAATTGATTTGCCTCTTGTTTGCCGCGATCGAGTGACTGACCGCTGCACTTTCACTTTATAATTTTTAATATAAATAGAAATTCAGCCGCGACAGGGGAGAAAGGGCAGCACCAGATACTTACGAGCTTTTAGGCCCACAAAAATCTCGCTAAAACTTTCGGTGCGCCGCTCCATTCAATTGCAGATACTAATCCAACATATGTATCTCCCATAACCAATCTCGGTAACTTTAATTTGGGCCTTTAACCACCTCGCCGGCCCTTTGATGTCCGCCGGGGAGGGCTCTAAACGCCCCTAACACACCTCCTTAAATCATTGATAAATGGCAGCGATAAATCCGAGGGCATCAATCAAGGCCGTCGCAGGGGGCCAGGGAATATTAACCCGCAAAATGCCGCTAAACCCAATTTCGTTTCCCGGTTTCCGATCCGCAATCAATTTGGACGATCTTTACGCGATGTTAACGCTTCGTAACTTTGCAATTACGATCGGGGAAAAAAGTAGAAAAACGCTGCCGTACATTAACTGCTCTGCTCTCCGAGCCACCAAAATAAAATGATATAATTACTCCCCGTACGATTCCAGGTAACTTCCATTGCTCTCAAAGTGTGTTTCTGTTTATTTTAGTTTTACCTTCTTCACCGCTCAAATGGTTTTTGTTTTGCTCCAAGAACTTTTTCGGGCGCGTGTCTTAATTTTGTGGCTTCATTTTATACCATTTTATATACGTTTTTAACCCCCCCTTCTCTTAGCATTTCTTCTGGTTTGGGCCAAGTTCTTTCCAGCTTACCTGGCTGGAACACCGTATGGCTTTTGGCTTGGCTGAACTTTTTGTTTCGCCGAATTCCCGGAAAGCCAAGACAATTGAAGGCACAAGCCAACCGTATGGCACCGGTTGGGTCGCCGAAAATATGCAAAGAATCGCTTAGGGAATCTTGAAGATTGTGTTTACACAATCCCTGGAATCTCCGGGCAGTCCAGCCTTAAATGCAACAATAATGAGATCCCCAGTATCGCCCATTTAAAGTGATTCATGGGAGACTCTGGCACAATCATTCGGTGGTGTCGGGTCCATCACTTGATTCATCAGCCTGGCCAGGGAGTTGATTTGACGGCACGCCCTTGTTTCGGTTTCGATTAATTGTTTTCTATTCAGCCATTTCACGGAGCGATATTCTGTGACACACCCCAGATACGTTTTCACCCAAAATCTCGGGGTCCACGGGTCTGAGATCCAATCTCCGCAGTCATCTCTTCTCGCCTCGTCTTTTCTCCGTTTCTCCTGCTTCGAAAGCAATTTATATTGCGCTAATCACGTGAAATAGATCAAATTTCTTTTGTCGGCATCGCTGGGGATTGTATACGTATGCCAACGAGAAATATCTCTATCGAGAGGCTTGGGGGGGGGAAGACCGGTAGAGATTCGGAATTGGCACCTCGGGGAGTTTCACTTGTTGTGCCAAAAATGAGTCACTGGGGGTGCATTCTGCACAGAAATATTGAATATCCCAGACCAACTGAACCCGGGAGAAATTCACTTTCTGGGCGCCAATTGAAAGTTTTCTTTTTGATGACAAATTCAAAGCTGTGCCTCCGAGGGAATTTCTCCCTGTCCCACAAAAATCAAACAATAACAATCACAATTCCAATCAAATAAAGCTAATATCGAGCTCGTGGGCTGAATCCGATTTAGCCGGTGTGATTTCCACTTCCATTTCCACTTGATTTTCATTTCCATCGAGCCTCCTCGCCGCGCCGCGCCGGCACTCTCTCCGAGAAGGCCTAGTCTCGTGCAGATGGTGTGGTGGATGGAATAGTGGCTGGCATATGGAACAGTATGGCAGGCTGATGGTAAATGGGATGGGTATCGGGCCGAGATGCGTGGACGGTGGTGGCTTCTGGCCAAGAGAGCACCGTGATTGGTTTTGCCTCCGCTAATGATGATTACCCACTTTTACCGGCCACATATAAAAATCAAAAGCGGTTTAACGCGTTTCACGACTCTCGGACACTTTATGCACCGCCTGCCTGCCTACATGTCCACCGCGAGAAATCACAGCTCAAGTTTGCAAATATCATAGCGATCTCTTGTCATTGGACATCGACAGGGACGGCGAAATTTCTTCCTCTGGATGGTTGGATCTGCTGGTGTCGACTTCTCCGGCGAGAGCCTCATTGCGATTCAATTAAATGCGCTTAACCAGCCGACAACCCGAACCCGTTGGTCGTCGCACCCAAAAGAAAGCCACTTGCCGCTCGCCGCTCGCCGCTTGCCACACAAATCAGTTAGTGGAGCTCGGGGCGTGGCAGCCGGCCCCACATCTCTTCTTCGCGGCCTTGGTGGTCACATCATCTTTAGATTTCTCCCCAAAATATATATAGCAAATACCTGCGATCCGAGCACGGGCGCACAAGTGTGTATATGTACATATAAATATTGGGCAACCAGTTCCCAAGCCGAATTTAATTGCAAATTATCATGTCTCCTCGTATCAAGTGTAATTTCTGCACATTTCTGCGCGCTGCACTGCACTGTGTGTTATTTTCTCGACGTCGCTTTTCAGCTTTTCCATCGGCGAAGAGAAAAAGTGAAATTCCATTCGGCAATTGTTTCTCTTTCGGTTTCTCTCGCGGGGTCCCCCGGTTTCATGTCAGCAGGTTAGCAGGGATTTGTCAAAAGCAGCAGAAGCCCAGCCCAGCCCAGCCCCGAGCCAAGCTTGTCCGAAAAAACACCCAAAAAAACACCCAAAAAGTTGAGCTGGTGAAATCGAAAATCGCTGTTTGCTGTTCGAGCAAAAAACGTGCCGAAGCTGCACTTGCGGCCCTGCCGAAAATGCCAATCCCAGCAAGGTCACCGAAATTGTTATCATAACACTCAGCCTCTGTTTTTGGACTGCGCTTAAATCCAAATTAAATGCAATGAAATGCACTTATGGACGGCGAATATTGTCACGGCTGGGCCCTGGCATTGGGCCGGTCTCCTTCAAATTAGATCCATTTGGGGAAAAACAACCAAGAGATTCCACCAAATGAACCCTGAACTCGGTCGCTGCCGCAGCCCACGAATTGCGCCCCATCATTCCGTAATTTTCTGACCAAAATGCAGTAAGGGGCCATTTTATGGAGCAATCTCTTCGGGTAATTGAGGAAGCGCTGATGGGTTTCATAGGAAACAAAACGAAAATGCATGAGCATGCCTTGTTATGATTTCATTAGGGCTCCAAAATGAGGAAACCCACCTCTGATTGGGACAAACTGATGGGTATCATATGGGGGGGAAGTGAATGAAGTTATTTGTAAAGTTTATCGTGGTAAAATGCCATCGAGAGGCACAAATTCAGCTCGGATATTTTGCATTATCTTTGCGGCACTCCATCAAAAGCCGCGAAAAGTGCGCGCGGAGCATGGGAAGCCAAGATTTTTCCAGGCCAAGCGACAAAGCCGAGAAACGAGAACTGGGCCAAAAATAATGCCAAACAAGCCGACCGGTGGATATATCGACACCTTGGCTAGATTTGAGCATTTCCGTTTTTAAAATTCACAGATGCCCGGCTATGGGCGCAAGAATGGCTTGGAGGGGGAGATTTCACTCCGCGGCAGCAGCTCAAAATGCCAGGTTTTTCATTTATTTTGTTTTATTTTTTTGCAACCACAATCAATGTTGGCCAAGTGGTGGCTGGTGGAAAACTTGTAGAATGCACGACGGCTTTTCAAAAAGTGCTCAATGCTATATCAATAGCACCACCACTCCACTCGGTTCAAAACAACCACCACCACCACCACCAGCAGCAGCAGCAGCAGCACCAGCAGCAATATCACCGCTCCACGCCACCGCCAGTGGCAACAACAACACACTCTGTACACCTGTCTAAGCCAAAAAAAAAGAAACAAAAAAAGGCAACAAGACACACAAGCCGAACAAAAAGAAGTCAGAAACAACAAGAACAACAACACTTTGGTCAGGGCCGTAGAGTTGACGCTGCTGCGCCCAAAAACCCAACAACTTTTAATTTCAACACATTCCAGCACAAGACTCCACACAATCAAGACGACCGCCGGCACGGTGGGGCAAGCACCTCAAAACTGTTGAAAGTCTGGGGCTCCCAAAGGTTAGAGGATCAGTTTTGGGAAGATCTTTATATGGGGTACTAATAATAGAGGCAATACCACTTAACAATCTCAAGATATGACAAATTGAAGTAGAAATATACATAGGTCTGTTCCGAAAATGGTATATCTATGTTAGATCTCTAACTTGGCTCTTCCAAATCTTAAAAAAACTCTAAACAGTTACAATTCCATCGCATTCAGCTGTAAATATGTGCATACTTTCATCCATTCAGTTGTTACTAGCATATTATCTAATTTATAATACAATTTCATAACATAATTTATGTAAGCTCGAGGCCAACATGATCTTTGTTTGTTTATACCATACGATTCTTTGTATCGGGAAACTTTAAATTTAAATCCCTAAAGATATATCAAGAGTTTTGCCTTTCCGAAGTCCTGCCTGAAATTCATCCAAAATTTTCGTGTGTGCTTGGCCCCACTGTGCCTTCGGCGGCTTGACTTTCTTTGGGTCGGAGCCAAGCCAAGCGGGAGCGCAGAGCAGCCAGTGAGCGGCGGAAAACGAGTTCGGGCTCGGCTCTCCGCTCGGCCAGGTTGCTCCGAGGGGGGGGGCGAGGGGTGTGGATCCGGCGAAGCCGCAGCGAAGCCGCTGCGGCTCAGGCCGCCTCCAGAGGCAGTCGGCCAGGTCAGTCGATAGCTGACGGTCGAGGCGTTGAGACGTGTTTTGCGTTTTAGCTGCTCTGCGTGGCGTTCTGAGTTCTTTTTCCAGCGACGGAAAACGCGCGAGAATCGCGGACAAACCGAGACCGAAAAGAAGCTCACGGAGTGCTGTCTGTCTGTCTTTTTGTTAAGATTTTTTGTTGTTGTGGTGCCTCGCATTGTTGGACACAGATACAAAAGTATCTGTGGCATAGAGCTTGCTGCTGCTGCTGCTGCTGGCGTGCAAAGGTGTGTGTTGCCTCGTACGAGTAGAAGAGAGTTGGAAATTGTGGGGGAAAAGAGCCGAGACTCTCTTCGCAATTACCGTTAATCAAATAAGTTTTTTAGAAATTTAAACGCTGTGAGTGCGAGTGTGTATCTGTGTAGAATGAGTCTTAAACGGTTCATTGATCGAGTTCAACCCGAAAATGGAGCAAACAATGCGAAAGAACAAACGAATGCGAATGGGAATGCGAATGCGAATGCGAATACGAATAAATACCAAACAGAGTGCAGAAAAGAGTCAAAGGGAAAAACAAGCACAAAACAGTGCCAGTGCCAGTGTGTGTTACCAATTCGCTAGCCCGAAAATCTGCGGAAAATACGCTTAACCCATTTTTTTTTTGCCTAGTGCCAAGATACTCGTAGGAACGACCGCAAAGCCAATAAATGACCAAGCTAACAAAGCCAACCGCGACCAAGAAAAGACAATTTTCTCGGCCCCAAAACCACTTTCACACCAATAACAAAGCAGGAACCCATTCGGGTGCCACCTTACTCAAAGAGTAAAGAACATACTGAAATGATATCGGACGTGCAACAGAAAAATTAGACCCAACATGGTCAAGTGATCTGGGAGATCGCCGAGATACGAGATACGTATCCAGCAGATAGATGCACACAAGAAACAACAGCCAAGAAAAGCGAGAAAACAGTAGGAAAACAGAAAACCTTAGACACTATCCGGCCTAACAAAAGATCTCTTTGCAAATTGTTTATTTGCTGCTTGGGTGATCAGCAAACGGATTGTTTATGCTAATATCTTCAGCTGCCGCGCCGAGCTGCCTCTTTCATCACATTCCCATAAAATGGAAATCTTTTATTCGGTTTGGCTTGTGTTTTTTTGTGGCCCATACAGGTTTGCTGAATGCGATTTACTATATTTAGAACCCATGGGGCTTGGCCCCCTTTTTCGCCAAAAGGTTTCTCCAGGAAGAAATATCGCGAGATATGGCAGCATGTTTATGCAATTCCTGGGGCATGGAAACCACCGCAAACACTCCCCGAATATGACTCAATGGCAATCGGCCATCAATCACAGTTCGCATATAGGAAATGTCTTTGGAACGAGTTTCGTGCAAAACCACAAAATACTCGTAGCTGAAATAATCCAAACAGCTTGTTCTCTAGTCTCTAGAGGTTCCTTTTAAATTGATTGTGATTGCCAAGGTAGCGAAAAATCACGTAGTGCCGAAAGATTTGCTTGCAAGCTCCCGAAGAACGAGTACGAGTACCAGGTGGCGTATACCCAAGGCATTCTATCAGCTCTTCTGTCACTGTGTGCATTCTCATTTCTTATACATTTTTGGATCCGTTTTGGGGTTAATAATATCGTTTGTTCGCCAGCCAGATATGCATATGTATGTGCGTTAAGAATTCCTCGTTCACTTTTGTGTCGTATGCAAATTGGTTAGGCACACAATAAAGAGCCACCCGAAAGCCAAGCTCCACAGCTATATGACAGCTATATTGTGGCTTGATAAATATCCAATCCGCCTCGCAGCTTGTCTGGTTGCGGTTTTTTGTTGACTGGCCGCGCTGAATGCATAACTGAAAAAACAAGATTCTTTGGCCCACAACAAGTCGCACAAGATCATCGATTATACACGTTATTAGGGAATCACAGTCGTGCACTGAGAATGCAAATTCGCTTGGGCTTGGGAGCTTGGAAAATGTTACTATATAAATCAGCAAAATGCTTGGGAGTCAGCATGTCGATTCCCTTGTTTCGAGACATTCACATGTCTTCGTTTTTGGCATCACTGGAAGCCGAAAGAGCCAAGGACTGCCCATGGCTGACCGTTCGCTGAATTGTTGAATTAATAGGCAAATGGATGCTGAAACGGTGGCATTGCCGCTTTGGAATTTTTTTGTTTTCGGTGCATGGGAACGGTATGCCAACACCTGTGTGACGGGTTAATACCGTTCGCTGGTTTAGCCGGTTCGATTTTGTTAGCTTGCTGTTTTCGAGGAGGTTTTATCACACGAAATTATGACACACGGCGCGATTGCATTTGGATCCATCTCCGTTAGCTGCCACTCAAGAGCCGAAGCCACAGAACTTGGGGTAGTAACTTTAGTTTCGATCAAACTCCTTCGTGGCTCTGTGACATCTGATTTGTGGTGTCATTAATCATAAGTCCCCAAAGCCGACTGGTGGAATATCTTTGTATATGTTCTCCGTTTCACTTGAGCCGCTTACGTGGGCGACTCAGACATTATGTCCCCGTCCGCTTTAATGGGATTACGGGGACTACTCGTACGTTTTTGTGGCAGTTTTGGGATGCTTTTTTATGGAGCAACAATACAGTTTCTGAGAGCCAAGAACCAACCTGTTTTTGATAGCATTGTGAGGCCATTTTGAGGCAGCCAATCATTTCCAGACGGTCTAAAGAATTATTTTACCACCTGCTTACTGTAAATGTCATAAGTCTAAAACTTTTCGTTTCATAACCAAATCATTACGCTAATAGACGATAATTATTTTTCATTATTGCGGGCTCTCCAAACAGTCAGACCCCCAAAAAGCCGAACAACCAATTTGGACAACCTGTGGTCCTACGTAATTTATAGTTTCGTTAATTTTAGCCAGTCGTTAGGGGCGCCATCAAAGTTTTTCTAATGGCTTTCGTATTTACTCTCGCACGCAGATGCCCGCTTCTCCAGTTTGCATTTAAAACGGAATCCAGAAGCCAAAAACCGAGCTTGAGGTAATCGAGCCAACGCATTTTCTCTGAGTGTGCCTAATCCCGGCCAGAAAATGGCGCTGCGCCTGCGCCGCGATGTGCAGAAGGCCTCCTACTACGTCTGGTTCCTGGGCGCCGAGGAGGCGAAGGGACTGCGGGGCGCCCGGGTGATCAACTCGGTGCTGCCCTATCTGGTGGACAGGTCGCGCGGCCAGGAGCCGCTCAAGGTCACCCTCCAGGTGTCACACAAGGGCATCAAGATTGTCCAGGTACGTGCAACGTGGCTCAGTTTCCCCCTGATTCCAATCCTGGAAAATCGATTCCATTTGCACACTCTACAGGGGGCCTCGAAGCACCTGATCCCCCACAGTGCCATAACCAGCTCCGTGCAGACGGACGACATCGTCGCCTGCGTGCTGCTCCTCTACAACCCGGCCACCAAGTGCCCCCTGCACGTCCATGCCTACAGATGCGATTCGGAGACCACGGCGGAGGCGCTGCACCTTCAGCTGCAGATCCTCATCAACCGGCCGGACAACCAGAAGCGCTTCGAGGAGCTCGAGACCAGGTGAGTGGTCCAAGGGACAGACAGTCTTATCCTATTAAATGGGAAGATCAAAGCGCACTGACTAGGTTGCAAGCATATACATAGTAGTTTCGTGTAAAAAACTATGGGTATATCAAGCTCGCCGGCAACAAATGACTGGGCCTTTTGTTGTGCAACGTCTAATTAATCGCCGCGACCAGGAAGTGCAGCTTGCTGTTGAAGTTGCAGTTGCAGTTGCAGTTGCAGCAGTGCCACTTCGGCGGCAGAAGCTGTGGCAGCCACTTAGTCACTCCATTAGACAAACTCACAGAAATGCCGCCAGTCCGGGAGCTTGACGGTGCGCTCGCGGTAATCGC
Organism: Drosophila ironensis; assembly: GCA_021223825.1. Lineage (NCBI taxonomy): Eukaryota > Metazoa > Arthropoda > Insecta > Diptera > Drosophilidae > Drosophila > Drosophila ironensis. The sequence goes on along the minus strand of JAJJHQ010009707.1, from coordinate 120,017 downwards.
GTCGGACGGCCGGTGATGATGACGTCGATGGTAATGGTAATGATGGTGGGCCCACGATAATAGCACTCACATCAACCGCCGGCCGAGCTCGGTGATGTCTCCTATGCATGTGCATCTGCAGGAGTTTCCCGGCTCTTCCCGGGTAATTGCTGCGCGGCCAATTTCCACGAGCGACAGCATTCCCACGGCCAAGCATTCTGCCCACACGGCTGTGTGCATCCATCCACCACTCGCTCACCCACCCGCGCGGTGTCTGAGATGCAGAAATTCCGCATTTGGGTCTTTTTGATATCTGCCGCCCGGCAGCGCTGTCACCGTCGATGAACGGGGCAAAAAGAATTCAGAATGCAGTTTAGATTCGGTCCAAGGCTTCCGCATTGCCGACATTAAGCACACTCGTATGTACCTCGAGGAGAATGTATGTTAGTTTCGGGTCACCTCAATGGGTTTCCCCCCTCGGTGCAGATCTAGCTCCAAGATTAGGACCACAGTTTTGCTTGGGAACACTGAAATTATTTCATAAAATATTAATTCTAATGTTCTATTGATCGATGTGTAGATTGGGCATCCTGCCGCCGATTCCCATGAACAGTCACGGCGGCGAGAAGCGACATGAATCGAATGGCAAGTCCTCCTCCGGCGGATCGCATCACCAATTGCAGTCACAACACTCCGGCGGAGGCGGTTCGGCTGCCGGAGGAGCAGGTGGCTACCAGGGCCGTCGCCATGAGACCTCGTCGCCGAAGAGATTCAGCAGCTCCCTGGGCAGCGACACGGGAAACAGTACCCGCGAGTCGGAGTGCAGTGAGGAGCACAACGTGGCCGGCGGCTCCTCGCCGGTTTCCCGTTCGCCGCCCCATGGCAAGGGCTCCAACCACGCCCACGCCCACGCCCACGGCCATGGGCATCCGGCGCTGCACCATCCGCCGCTGACTCCGCAGCAGAACAGCGAGCTCTTCGACTCGCTGGCCGCCGAGCTGAGGGCAAAGTTGAATGGCAACGGGCCGCCTCTGCTGTTGCCGCCGCGCGACTACGACACCGTGCACCGTTCCAAGGGCAACCTGACGGCCATCGAGCTGCGGCGCTGCCGCAACGCCCTCATCGTGGGCGGGGCAGCCCCCAAGCCGGGCAAGCCGGGCCAGCAGGGCCAGCCAGGTCAGCAGGGTGCGGGCCAGCCGGGCGGAGGCGCGGCCGGAGCAGGAGCAGGAGCCGCGGCGGCAAACGCCAATGGCAAGCAGGTGTCCTCGCGCGGATCCTCGGGCATTGGCTCGGACCTGGCCCCGAGCCCCGAGCGCCAGGACCTCAACAGCTCCAGCGGTATTTGCTTTTATTGGTTGCCCTCTTTTTCCCGAGCTTTTCACCAACCAGAAACCTCTTTTTCTGTTTAGATGACGAGCACTGGTCGAACGAGGCGGACAACTCGGTGATTGCCCTGAAGCCGTCGCAGATCGCGGTGCCACCGCTGCACGCGCAGTTGAAGCGCAAGAGCGCCGTGCAGCCGCCGGAGGACAGCTACCTGCGGGACCTGCCCGCCAAGCCCTACCAGCCCCGGCAGACGGACAGGGAGCTGGAGCGGGATCGGGATCGGGACCGCGATCGGGAGCGGGAACGGGAACGTGAGAGAGATCGGGAGAGGGAACGCGAAAGGGAGCGGGACCGCACCAAGACCCCGGCAACCCTTTCGAACAAATCCTGGAACCGCGAGGACGAAATCAAGCCGATCATCATGCGACCGGCGGACTACGATGCCAAGTTCAACCGGGTGCTGCAGCAGGAGCAGCAGCAGCAGCAGCAACAGCAGCAGCAGCACTTTGCCGGACAGGGCTCCGGGAAGCTGAGGGACACGGACAAGTACAACGAGATCAATCGGCTGCTCAACAAGAAGCTGTCGCACGAGCGGGAGCGCAAGTCTCGCTCCCGCCTGGACGATCGCCTCGATGACTTCGAGGACTCCGATCCGGAGCAGCTGCAGCAGCACCAAGGCCACAGTCACGGCCATCTGCGCAAGGAGAACCTCACGGACAAGCAGAAGTTCCTGGAGTACACGTCCAAGAAACAGCAGATGCTGAAGAGCTACCCCGTCGAGGAGTCGCCGCAGAGGTACCGCCACCGCTACGTAGAGCCCGAGGAGCCGGCTCCCACTCTGCCGCCCCTTGCCGCCGGGCACAACAAGTACGCGGCCGTCCACCGGGGCACGGATTTGGGCCAACGGACCACGGAGCGTAGGCATGTGGAAAGGGAGCGGGAGCGGGAGCTGGCCCGCGAGAAGGAGCGAGAGTTTGCACCGCATTCCTCGCAAAGGGATCGCTTCCACAGCTCCAAGGAGCGGGACTTTGTGCTGCCGCCTTCCCAGAACCCACCAAGGGAGCGTGAGCGTGAGCGCGATCGCTTCCACGACCCCAAGGATAGGGACAGGGAGCGCGAACGCGAACGGGAGCGGGACAGGGACCGGGAACGAGAGCGAGAGCGCGAGAGGGAGCGCGAAAGGGAGCGAGATCGGGAGCACTCCCGGGACCGCAATCCCTACAGAGAAGCCGAGAGTCTTCCATACATTCAGTCCATGGAAAAGATGATGAAGTCCACGGGCATGCGCTACCCCGAGGGCAAGCCCTCCACCAAGGAGCGGGAGCGTGAGCGGGAGCGGGAGCGTGATCGTGAGCGGGAGTTTGCCCCGCCCCCGTCCCAGGGATCGCAGCGCGATCGCTTCCACGATGCCAAGGACAAGTTCCGGGCCATGGAACAGCGCCCGCCCGTGAGTCGCTACACGGAAATGGACGAACGCGACAGCCGCGAGCTGCACCCCCGGGACCCGTACAGGTCGTCCTCCCGCCGCCGCCGCGGATCCATGGAGCCGCCGAGCGCCTACGTGGAGCAATGGAGCGAGGAGGAGGAGCCGCAGGATGTGGCAGTGGTGCCGCAGCAGCCCGTGGAGGTGCCGCCCAGCCGCTCGCGGGCCAGGTCCCGTGGCGAGTGGGAGAACGAGAGGAATCCCCACATGGACCGAAACCCGAATCCGAGGGACAGGGAACGGGAGCGGGACTACAACCGCGAGCACTCCCGGGATCCCTATCGCAATGACAGGGATAGGGACAGGGAGCGCGAGCGCGAGCGACAAAGGGAACGCGGCCACTCGCGCGAATACGTGGAATCGAAGAGCTCCGGACACATGGACCCACCGTTGAGGGCCGGCGGCGGAGAGCCGGGAAATCCGGGCAACCCGAGCAAGCAGCAACTGAACAGCATGCCCAAGGGATACCGGCACAGCTACGCGGAGCCCGTGTTTGCCCGCTCCGGCGGTAGAGTGGGCCTGGCCGCCGTGAATCCCTACTAGCAGGGGAAGGAAGATATCTGAATGAAAACACAAAACCGTGCAACGAATCCAAGCTAATCGCATCCAGAACCGCGTGTGGCAGAAATTTCCATGTCCCGACGAATAAGAATTCGAAGTATTACCCATTCGTTGAGTTTATCCAACTCAAAAATGTATAACAAGTACGGTAAGTTACTGGTTAACAGAAAGCTGAATCGCAGAGTGCTCAAAAATACCATAATTATAATTTAAATGTAACATTTTTGCGTCAAAATTTCGAATCCTGGAGATTTCTGCCATGCCCGAGAACACACCGAAGAATTAACAAGAAAATGTCCATGTAAACACTTAGGCTAAGCGAATCCTTGCAAATCAAGGAAATTGTCCGGGAGCCACCTTGCAAACCATCTGGTACATCCGCATACGGACCGTATTTTTTGTACTCCTGCCCCGACCTAGTAATGCGCCTTAAATGGGGGCCCATGGGGACACGGATCCGGCGCCAGCCCCTGTAATTATGTGCCTTCAGAATGAAATCGTGTTTTTTTTATTGTTAGCCTACGAATAAATAATTTTACGTGTATCTGATGTTATCGACTAGCCAACGAAAAGTGGCATCGGATTCGTTGTTCGATTGCCCGCCGTCTCTTTTGTTTTTTTTCTTCTCGTATATCTAGTACCCGGAGTTGCGCGGTTGGTTGGATATATATAAACATTTTTTTTTGTATGCATCATATCTGATATCTGTAAACATAATATAGTTAAAAGTATATATACACTATATACATAAACATATACATAGCAGATGTATCTATTGTTGTCACTTTGATATTTGCATTAATAAAGCGCTAGTAAAAACTATACTCCAATTACTTCGGATTGATATTATTCTAGATATTCCTAAGAAGACACTTTACCATAATCCTGAGGACTGTGTAGCTTTTAACTTGCATACACATTTTTTTAACAATTTACAAAGTATCTACATGTCGATAGCTTTTATCCAACGATCTCACCAAAAGCTTTCGCTCACTAACTTAAGCCTCAGTGGTCAAAAAGTTGTTTTTACCTCAACAATACTTTCGAAATTTGTATCTCAAAGTTAGTCCATAACTTGGCCAAAAACCAACGGATCATAAGAAGCCACACCCTGAAAAATTGCATCATTTTTTCAAATCTTTCCATCAAGATTGCAACTTGAGTATTTGTCCCGCAGCCTTTGGACCCTGCAGTCATCGTAGATCTATATTTGCCATTATGGCAGGTGAAATAATACAACAACGATCGTAAATTTTACTTTAATTTTATTTTATACACATTTTTTCAAGTTTTCACTTAACTAGGCTAGAAAATCAGTGAACAAAACACAATTCGCTTAGGTGTAGGTGTAGGAGGTGTAGGGTTTGGAGTTACAAACAAGGGAAGTGGCTACGAGTACAAGGAAACCAAATAGGAGTACACACGGTATAGGTTATGTAAATATGTTGAATAAGTATATATGTTGTGGGTACATGGGGGGAGGGGGGGGAGTGTGTGTTTTACAACGGCAAAGTAAAAAAAAAACATTCATCTCGATTTGTCTTCGTCTTCAGCTCCTTCGTTTCGATTAATATAATTAAAAATAATAGTAAATAAGACACCACAGTCATGATATTTTTGTTGTTTTAAATAGAACACAAGAAATACAAAAACACAAAAAGGCGTTACGAACTTGGAGAAAATTGTTCGGGGAAAAGTGTACAAGAAAATTGCAACAGCAAAGTACATATTACATATTTACAAAAGCTGGCAGGCAGCGCTAGGATTGCTTTGACTTCCTCGTCTTCGGGGCGGGCATATCTCTTGGATACCACTCACGCTTGCGATGATTATCGATTCCTTTATTGGTACATAAATAAAATTATCTGACTGATTTACAGCGTTTGCACATTTGTTTTGTCTGCGATAATTTTGCTTCAACTAATGGATTTTTGTTTAAACAATTTTCTAAGCGATTAAAGAGAGAATGTTGCGATCACCGATCACCGATCATCGATCACTAATCTACGATCACTGATCCCTGACGATCGAATTTGCTTCCGTGCGGATGAGTTGATGGATTGATGTACATATGTGGGTGGCGGCGGGCGTGCCGGGAACAGGGGTAAAGGGTTGAGCATCCTGCTTTCGAACTCTGTACAGCTTGCGAGTGACTTGACTAATTCGGGCGAGGGCTTATGTGGGGGCGGGGCTAGGGTGAGGGCTACAGGTGAGGGCTACAGGCGAGGGCGACGACTGAACCTTGACCTTCTTATATGAGCGCCGTTATCAGCTTGGCCTTGAAGTTCACGAACTTCTCGCTGGTGGCGGCCACGCGCTACAACAAGGAGGAGGACATTAGTTTATAAATATGTCTCAGGAAACGTTGTTGGAGACCAGACTTGAGAACCAAACTCTTACCAGTATCAAATCCTGCACGAGGTTGGCCAGCCCGCGGTTGGCCAGCACCACGAGACGCGTCACTGGGCCGGGAATGCCCTCGGTGTATCCGTCGGCGTTCCTGGTGCTGTCCCCATCCGCATCCGCGTCGCCGCTGGTGAGGCTGCTGCTAGCGCTGCCGCCTCCCACCGAGTTGGCCGACTCGTCACCCTGCTGGGTCTGGACACTGCCAGAGAAGAGCTGTGGGCGGGAGTGAGGTGAGACCCGGGTGGGCTAGAAAGGCGCGTTCGCTACTTACCCGCACCACGTCCAGCAAAAAGTTGCCGGAGCCGCCGGCTCCCAGGGCGTTGCCGCCGCCGGCAGCACCACCCGCACCACCGCCGCTGGAGCCGCCGGCCAGTCCCGCTCCGCCGAAGCTGAGGAACCTTTTGAAAAGATTACTTTTGTGTGGCCATGCAATCAAACGGGTTTGTCATGCCGCGGAGTGGTGTGGTGTGTGGGGTGGAGTGGAGTGGGGTGAAGTTGCCAAATTTGTGGTTGAATGTTCGGATTTGTTGTCGAATTGCGGGGGAGTATTGGAATTGGAAAAGTTAATTAGAGTGTAAATATACTAGTAGTTAGGTGATTGCCAAATCTTGATTTGTTTGGATAGGACTCGGGCTCTTTGATTGTTTCCCTGGAATCCACTAATGTTAGGGGCCTGACTGATTGCTTACCTCTTGTTGCGATCGTCCAGCTCGGCAGTCTCCTCCGCGGAGTCCAGAGTCAACTCATCTATCGCCGGGGACTTGGACTCGGAGAGCTGCAGGTCATTGGTGCTGAGGGTCTTCACATCGCTGACGGAAACGCCGGCGGACTGGCCGGACTGGGCGCCAGGGAGCTCGTTGTTGAAGCTCAGCTGGATGGGCTCGTTGGACTTGAGGGGAATGGGCGCTTGGGCAACCGGCAAGGAGGCCACTGCCGCGGCAGCTGCCTCCGCCTCCTTCACCTGGCGGGCCACTCGGATGGTCTCCTCCAGCTGCTTGTTAATCGCTGACAGATCGATCTGGGTGTCGGTGGCTCCGTTCTAATAGTTCGGTTCGGTTTTAGGCGTTTCCAGCGCCACAGTTTTATGTGTTTTGCGGATTTGTAGCATTGTTGTTGCATTGTTTGTATTCAATTTGGTTTTTGGTGTCAGTGTGTGTAGAAATTTCGAATTTTAGAATTGTTTGGGGGGTTTTTTTTCGGGTGGAGGAGAAGGAGGAGGAGGAGGAGGAAAGGTGAGTTGAAGATTTTAAACAGGAAATGGAAAAGGGAGCGGATCGGATCGGATCGGATCGGGAGCAGGTTCGTGAGTTAGCCCAAGGACAAAAGGCAATGCGCAGGATTCAGCGACGTGTAATGTGTTTTCAACGGTGTGTTCAACATTTATGAGTTTTTTGTATTTGTTCCGTTATCGTTTATCGGGAGTGGAGGTGGTTGTAGGTGGAGGTGGGTGTAGGTGATCAGTTTGGACAGAATGTTAGTTTGGATTGGAATGCAAGGTGGTGTGAAGTGGGCTCGGTTAGGTTAGGTTGTGTGGATATATCGAAATTGTACACAGGCGATTAGTTGTCGATTGTTGTGTAGATCGATTCAGTGGTTTGATTTATCGATTGATTGGTTGATGACGTGCACAAATGCGTGGCAATGTATTTTTGTATACATTTGCGGTTGTCGATTGGATTATTTTGGGTCGGTATTAGTTATCGGTGGAGCGTTGTTCATTTTTTATTTTTATCGGTATCATTCGATGTCGATTGATTTGATTCGAGTCGAGTCGATTCGATTTTTTGTTGGTGAGTTATTTGCATTGCACAAATTGAATCGGGTTTTTAATGGAACATGAAAATAAAGAGAAAAAGATACAAAAAATAAGCAAAAGAGAAAAACAAAAGGAGCGAGCGAAAGAGATAGACAGAGAAAGATAGATAGATAGAGAGATATAGAGAGAAAAAGAGATAGAGAAGAGGAGGCAAGAAAAAAAGCGCTAGATCAAAGAAATCAACAACAAACACTTCTCCTGGGAAGTGGGAAAGCCATTATTTATTCAGAAAATATATACAAAAATACTGGGGGGAAGTCGCGTATTATCCTTGTTAACTCTTTTGTTTTTGTCTCTTTACTCTGCGGCGCTTGGATAAACACAAACACGGTGACCATGAGGGCGGAAATGAGTAGGTACATTGAAATGGGTCGATTGAATCTGCTTTCGTTGGAATGCATATTGCTTTGGGATGAGAGCTGGGCGTGAGTCGGAAATGTGGATGCACTCGTGAGTGTGGTGAGCGTACCCCTAACCACCAGTTTTGAAATGTTGCGTAGGAAAATCCTACTTGTATTTTTATTGGGCGACTACATTCTGTAATTCAGGGATTACACTCCGCAAAGTCGTCCAAGGGGAGAGGGGGGGTTAAACATTATTACCATATATTTTTGAGGGTCTATCCAAAGTTTCTTAAGCACCTAATACAATATACATGTGTCGTTTACTGGCTAATAACCTATAACAAGATCAATGCGGATGAGAGTGGAGGAAATGCATATTTTGAGGGAAATGCAGAGGCACAGCGGAAGTGGATAAGACAGTGTGATAAACAGTGGGAAAAAGGAAGCCGGATAGAGCCATGTAGGTCAGAGAAGAGGTAAAGAAAGGGGTATATGCATTTGTGTGGGTGTTGAGGTGTGTGTTTGCGTGAGAGGAAGTGTGCTGAAAACCAGTGTTGTAAGGGTAATTTCAAAACAATCTGTGCTGGTTAACAATGCCAATTCGTATTAAATCATTTAATTTCATTTTCATTCTAATTCGAATTCTCATTCTCATTCTCATTTTCATTTCCATTTCCATTTTTGTTTTCCTTTGACTTGTAACTTTTCAATTAATTTTGCGGAAGGTTGGGCAACTGGTGTGGTGCATGCTGCGCGGGTAAATGTTGGGTAAAGAAAAACCAATTTGAAAAGCCAATTAAATAGTGTTCGAGGACAATCAGCAATATCAACGCCAAACAGAAACACGCATCGCCGCTCTTTCGTATTGATGTCTAAAGGTTTTACGCCTCTACGATCAATACAAAAGAGGCAGTGCCAATTGGGATTCTTTGCTTTGGGTGATATCTCACAGTTGTTGTAGCAAATGTAACGCACGTTTTCTGAGTTTTCGATTGGGCAGGCTTAGGCGGTTGTGGTACTGTCTGTGGAGGTGGTGGTGCTGCTGCTCTTGGAGCTATTGTCATCAATCTCGTTGTCATCGTCGGGCTCGAAAGTGGGCAGCTCGATGGTCACGCGGGTGCCGCTGGCGTCGCTGGTGGTGCTGGTGCTGGTGCTGCCGCTGCCGCTGGACTTGGAGCTCTCGTCATCATCGTCATCGAAGTCGGCGTCAAAGCTGGTCCTGGCCGCGTTGGCGCTGTTGCCCTGAATGGCCGTCCGCAGGACCGTGGGGCCCAGGGTGCGCAGCAGCTTCGAGATGATGCGGTTCGCCTGCTCGTCGATTTGCTACAACAACCACGGATCATCGAGGCGACGCGAGGGTCAGTGTAGGTGCGATATGGAGTCGGATTTCGAGAATTGAGTCATCGCAGGATTGGTGCAAGGGGGGGGAAATATTAGTTTAAGTGTTCGTTCAGATTGGTTAAAATGCATGCAGTAAATTAAAGGGGATCTGGGGCAGGAAAAACACAAAGCTGGCTATAAGGTTCTCTATGATTGGGGTGCGGGACTATGGGACTACGGGGCGGATGAGTAACTTCTATTCGCATTTTTTGTTTGCTCTATCGGTGGCAAGGTCGGAATGGTGCTGAAAATGTTGTGCTTCAGTACAATGTGATTATAATGAGCTGCCGGTGCATCCTTGATTGACTGTTGTGTCTGTTGTTCTTGTGGTTGGTTGGTTGGTGCTGCCAAATCCTTTTGTCTTGGCCTTTCATACACTTTTCTGCTTGTGATTTTTTTGTTTTTTTTTTAATCGAAAACGGGCAATAGCTTCGTAATGTTGTTGGTCTCAATCAATGTGGCCTTGGTCGGTGGTGTTGTTGTGGCTGTGGCTGTGGTGGTTGTCAGATTCTCTCTGGTTGTGATAAAATAATTGGTAGAATTTAGTAAGCGATTAATATCATTGATTATGTTTAGTAGTTGTGGTTCGTCGATGCTGTTGTTGGTGGGGTACTGGATGTTGGAGTCAGGTAGTGGTGGAGGAGTAGTAGTAATTGGTGGTTGTGGTTGAGGTTGAGGTTGAGATGCTTGGGTTGCATCAGAAGCAGCTGTGGTGCTGTCAGCTGCTGCTGCAGTCGATGATGGGCCATCTGACTCGAATAGGGCCAGCACAGCTGGCAAAGTGGTGCTGGCTGTTGAGCTGGTTGAGGTTGTTGAGGTTGTTGGATTGGTGGTGGTGGTGCTAGTGGGACTCGTGGGGGTGGTGGTGCTTGGAGATGCCTGATTTTGGAAGCTTTTGTCACCTTTGTCCACTTCCGCAGCGCGAGTGTTGGGCCCGAACGTTGGCAGCTCGATCTGCACTCGCGAGCTGTCGCCCACCTCATTGGCCGCTGCTCCAGCTCCTGCTCCGGCTCCTGTTCCTGTTCCGGTGCTTCTCGTCGCCGGACTGGGACTGCTCGACGCCCCGACGACATCGTCATCGTCATCAAAGTCCGCATCAAAGTCGGCATCAAAGTCGGAGGCGGGCGTAGTGCTGCGCCCCCCGGCCCCGGCTCCGGCTCCGGCCGCCGCTCCGCCCCGGTTCCCGGCCAAAACACTGTTCAGCAGGCCCGGTCCGGCCACCCGAATTACCTGGGCTATAATGCGATTGACTATCGAGTCGATTTCCTGGCGGGAGATCAGCGAGAAATCAGCAAATATTTTGTGTGGGATGAAGGAGGTATCATATTTGTTGTGATGCGTCCTGTATGTTGTTACTTTGACTGTTTACTGCGTCTACTGAATCGTTTGTTACCTCATGAAATGGAGAGTGCGGCGCTGAGTCGTTGTCGAATTTCATTGTTTTGTTGGTCATTTGTTGACCGTTTGGTTTGATTGCATTTGTCGGTGATCTTGGCCAATTCGCGTTTGCTTTTTGGCCGACTACTCAATGCCAATTGACGCTTGTGTTGCTGGTTTTTTGGTTTTGCTTTTGCTTTTGCTTTTGCTTTTGGTTTTCATTTTTGGTGGTGCTTGTGGTTGTTGTGATTGTGTTCGAATGCTATTCCTCTGCCACCAAGTAACTAAGTGGTGCTGTCATGCAAGTTGTGCTGGCGGGGATTGGTGGGGTGCGTGCTAAGCTCGGGGGGAGTTCGAGAGAGAAACATTCAAGGGGGGAAAGGGGGGTAGGTTCCCCGGGAAACCGATTTTGTTACAGCCAATTTTTTTTTGGGGGGAGAGGGGAAAGCTAGCTTAGGCTAACAGTGATGGTCATGTGTTTGTTTCGGCTTCAGCGCTCCTTGCTGAACTCGGCGTCCGGCTCGAAGTGGGTGAGGTCGTCGGGCAGGCTGTCGTAATCCTTGGCCACCGCCTCCCCGTCCGGCGCGGCGGCATTCAAATCAGCAGATTCATTGGGCTCGTCGGAGTCGGCAGAGTCCTGGGCGGGCCTCCCCCTCTGCAGACTCCGGTCGAAAGTGGGATTAAGGATAGTGCCCAGAACCACGGGCCCCACGCGTTGCAAGACATTATTGACTAGCCGATTGATCTGCACATTGATCTCCTACGTGAGACATACGCCGGTTGAGTACACATTTTTCATGGATTTTCTGTGGGATTGGGACCTAACTTTCAGGAGAAACCTAAGCTCAGGGTGTTTAATGGGTCGCTTCTACGTGGATGAACATATCGGGTATAACTCTTAATGGCTTGTGGTTATAAAAAATCAAATGGACACTAGGATAGGTCACAGTTTACAGCCATACCTTGGTGATGTCGGGGAACAGTTCGCGCAGCAGTCCAATCGTTCGCTTGTTGCGATCGGCTATCAGTTGCTCCTGGTCCTTGGCTCCCAGTGTCAGGACATCTATTTCCTGGAAGATAACGATGACGAACGAATCGAGAATTAGTTACACTTGCTTCCACGAAGTCGAAGTTTCGTGCCACTTGAGGCAACGCCGTCCGCAAATCGACACAACTTTCACTTCAGACAATGAACACAGCCCGCCGAGGGTGCTCCTAGCCAGCCCCCACCACACCACTCGCCCCTGTCATTTTGGTAATCAAGTTTCAAGTGCAAATTGTGTTGGATTTGCGTTTGCTTTCGGAAGTTGCAGTTGCAGTTGCAGTTGGCTGATGTTGCAGCTGCCGCTCGCCCAAAACCCGGAAAGCGCGCGCCAATGACTTGCCAAAAGATGTTGCCAACAACAAAGGCTTTGGCCACAAGACTATTGCACATTTGATTGCAAATTGGTTAGCTGGGTCAACAGCTCTCTTGCCAAAAAAAGCCAGCAGCAAGCAATCGGAGCAGAATCAAAAGTCCCAAGGCAACTATATACGTTGTGGATTGAATCAGAGATTTCGAGAAGCAAACAACAGATGTATAATACGCAAAGTACACACCCAAGTGTTAGTTCCTCACTTTGTTTTTCTAATTATCGAGCTTGAACCTCCGGGCGGATAGCTTTCAGGCGATCAAAAATGCAAAACGAATGCAAAACTCATGTGTTTGCTTCGACTTTAGACCATTGTCCATGTTCTACCAGCGTGTGTGTTACCCCTTGCCTTTGCTTTGCGTTTTGCTTTTGGTTTTGGTTTTGGTTTTGGTTGTGGTTTTGTTGTCGCTTTTGGCTTTGCGTTGCTTATTAGTTAATGGAGGATAACACACTTGGAGGCACGGGCTATTTGTATTTCCTCAGAGTTCAATTATTTTGAAGGGCTGTCCAAGGCAACCCTCGGTGTTTGGCGGGAGACTGCGAATTTTAAACGGGTTCCCGCCGGCGGAGTGCTGGCTCGTGGCGGAGGCAACGTCATGACAGCGCTCGTTGTGTTTTTTAAACAGCCTACTCAGTATTCTGAGATCGGCCCGCCGATATCCCAAGCCAATTGCCATGCCGTCACAACGCGCGCCAAGCCGAGACAAAGAAAAAATCATTCGACTGCGTAATGTAGTGCCAGCAAAGTGAATCAGATGAAAAAACCTAATCCAAGCAGTTTGGAAAATTACTGTCCGCCTCTTGAGTTAGTCGCGTTCAAATTCCGAGAGTTGATCGACAACTGCAAGCTCTGCTCTGACCTGCTTCTTGTATTCAACAAAACGAATCAGGTCGAATATTTAATAATATTCGTTTGAAAGCAAAATGCCTGTTCCGTTGAGCAATTCGCTGCCTGAACGTTCGTTTTTGGAAGCTGCTCCCTTGGATTCGTTTCTATTTTTATCTGCAGAACGTGCCACGATCGCTGGGGAGCCTTGGGCGGGGCGGGCAGACCCAGCCGACGGTCCACGGGCCAAAAATGGACTGCAGGCAAAGGCTTTGTGCTTTGTGCTGCCTGGCGGTCGAAGGCCTCGTTTG
>JAJJHQ010009707.1:87077-105841 GCA_021223825.1 Drosophila ironensis | reverse complement strand
CCCTTGTACATACCCCTGGTAGATACCCCCTCTAGTTTCCCCCACTGTAGTTTTCCCCTCTCTTGTTTCACCCCTCTAGTTTCCCTCCCTAGTCATCGACCTGAGCGCCTATTTCCTGGAAGGGAGCGCATCTCCAGCATCGGACCCCCCCGATCTTTCCGCCAGCGATCTTCCCGCCAACGATCTTCCTGCCAGCGATCTACTGAAAAACGGAGGATTATTGCCCCTTTGACGTAATCTTCCGCCTTTTGGACCAGACTTTCCCTGCTTCACCGCCGTCATCTCACCTGAACCTGGAGATCCGCTGCATCAGAGAAATGCCCGCCCTAAGGAGATCGAGATCGAGAGGACCACCCCCTGCGGCCAGGTAAGTCCGAAGTACTTATTAGATTTCGCGGCTTGTGGATGAGCGTGGGGAGTTTTGGATAAACATTTGTTTGCCAGGGAGAAGCTTGTGGGTACAATTCATTTTTGTCATTTGCGCGGGCGGAAGTCGGCGTAACCGGCTAATTTTCGCAACGCTGATAGATATTGGCTCTACCAGTAAACTGTATAAATTTATTGCCTTTAGAGTTAAACTGCGGACAGACGGACAGATGGATAGATCGACTTGGCTGTTAATGCTGATCAATAATATATACACTTTATGGGGATGAAAAGCTTCCTTTGTTCTTTTTAAGAACCGGGTATAAACTCTGAAAGTTCAAGTTTAGGTATGCAAATGGCCTATTGGCTTTATTTACGTATCAGCGTTTTGTGGGCTAGCTTTTGACCCAGTTTTTGCCTTTAACTTTTGGTCTTGAGCTTTGTTTTAGACATGAACGCTGTCATGGGGTCTTGTAGAGCACATGCTCAAGATGATGGCCCGCGGGTGGCGTGGGCGCCAGACTGTGGGCGTAATTATGTTTCCCAATTCTTGTCATCACAACAGATTGTGTGGCCAAACATTGGCATTAGCATGAATATGGCCTGGCAATTACAAGAGTGCAAGTTTGGCTCTGATTGCCGAAACTCTGACAAGTGGGTTGCACAAAGTGAAAGCCCCGCGCGACATAAGACAAAGCCAAGTGCTTTGGGCAACAAATTAGCACAGCACCGGGGTCCGCCGGCCGAGGGTGCTAATTGCCCGACAGTGCGATGATCGAATGCGCGTTTGCATTCGGGAGTAGCTGAAATGAGCTGAGCTGAGCTGAGCTGAGTGGCTCGCAATTAAGTAATAAAATCAGAGTTTCAACAGAGTCCGGTTTTCGCCCCGTCTACGTCTATGCGGCGGCCCCAGCAGCCGATATCCATTGGCTCGAAATTCGCATTCGCAAACTGGAAGCCAGTGTGCCAACTTCCTAGCACTTGGCGTGGCCTGGCTGCCTGGCTGGCGAGTGGCTGCGAGATCCAGTCAGGCCAGTTGGACGGGCCCAAAGACCCGAAGACCCCGATACCCGCATTTGACCAAAAGCAAGACCAAAAGTAAATGGTACCGCTCGCTGGCCGGGCCGGGCCGGGCCGGGCTGGGCATTTCCAAGCCTTTCTCGGTTGTCACTCTCGGCCGGCCAGCGAGGGTGGATCGATTGTTTACGGGCCAGTGGGTCGCAAGACCTTTGCCTTCGAACTTGCACTTACCTTGCCGCCGGCCAATGGGATCTGCAGGACATCCAGCTCCTGGTTGCCGGGCTGGGGGAGGGGCACGGCACTGACCAGGCAGACGACGCTGCAGAAGACAAGCGCCAGGATTTGTGGTCTGCTCAGCTGCCTCATTTTGTGGCTGTTGTTCCGGTGGAGTGTGTCCGGTGAGTGCTGCAATAAGATCGAAGCGGAGGCAGATTATAGTACAATGTTGTGGCCAATGCATTCGCTGTTTTGGGTAACAAAGCCAGCCCCAGCCGTGTTTGAGAGGGCCAACCAACGAAGCAGGCGGACGGACAAAGGTCAACGGATTGTTAATCAATGCAAAGCAGTTCGGAGACACAGCCAAAGGTCGAGCGGTGACCTTGCGATAATGGGCTAGTTGGTTCGGTTTTTTCGCGCGGAAAAAGAAAACGGAACACAACGTTTCCGAGATACTCTGTATAAAATATACAAATCTTAATGGAAGCCCCCCAAAATGTGTTTACACATCTCGGCATGTAAAACGACGTGTGTGTGACTTTATCGACTCGATTATTGTCCGCCTTTTTGTTTATTGATTTAATGGCCATTCTCCCCGACCAAGGTCTTTTATGAGCGCTAACGCCAACTGCCAATACCAACGGCCGATCGACGGATCGACGGATCGCCTGTGATTATTCGCTCTTCGGTGATGTTCAAATATTGGTCATTTCTTGGGCAACACGGCGTATGAATAATGCCACCCCAAAGTGTATGGGAACAACAACTGCGGCAATTTATATATGAAAGCCACGCCAGCGAACATAAAACATGGCAACAAGAATTATGCAATGCTGTTCACTTAATATATTTCATCAGCTGGGACAGCGAGCGCTGCGGCCGCCGCCGCCGCCGCCGCCGAGCCGAAATTTGGTGGATGCGTTTTGGGTCTGTTCATTTGATTTTGTGCAGTCTTGCGGGGGCTGCCTTTGCTTGGCCCGCTGCTCTTAGCCCGCTGCCTCCGCTGGGCTGACTCACTTAGTCGAGATCAAGGGGTGGCTAAATGTGGGAACCTCATTTAGCCCGGAGTACTGCGACTAAATATTTTCGCCACTGACTCATCTCCGTTTGCTTTTTAACTAAGTAAGCGATTGATTAGACTTTGGCCCGCCACTAGTGCTGCTAAGGGCGCTCAAAGGTTAGGCGGCAGGGGATCCGGAGGGGTTACCAAATCGAAAACACACATTTTGTATTTTGAAACTGGCCGAACTTGAAGGCGCCGCGCACACCGCACACCGCACTCTTTGTTTCGTTTTGGCCGCCTGTCAATAAGGCAATCAGTGAGCCAAACAATTTGGCAATTCCAATGGGATTGGAGGGTAATTACGGCCATGCAACCAACGCTCGGGCCCGACGATGGTCTGGCGGCCGAAAAGCGCCCCCAGAGCTGGCTGGGCCAAAGCCAACGCTCGCGCTAAAGCCAAAGTTTAAGCCAAGTTAAAATTAAGCTAAAGTAGCACAATAAAAAGAGAAAATAAGAGCCGGAGCGGCGGAGATGTGGGGAGGGAGAAAGCCGGAGTGAGAGAAAAATGTGTGGCTGAGAGGGTGAAAGACGGGGAGCGGCTAAAACCGGCAACAACAGTCAGCCTGTTATGTCATCTGCCTGCTTTTGCTTTTGCCGTTGCTGCTGCTGCTGCTGCTGCTGCTGCCGCTTTGACTTTGCTTTTACTTTGGCTTGCTCTCGCTGGAGAGACCTGGGGTTTTTCTTTTTAATTCGGACCCCGATGATCCGCTCGCTTCTAACAATTGTCGCCAGTGATTCGACATATTCCGCTCGCTTTGATTTCTTTAGCATACGGAACTGGCCTGCGGGCGCTGCCTTTGCTGGCCAAAAGCACAATGGGCACACGACAACGAGTATCCGCATTTGGCAGTTGGCAGTTGGCAGTTGGAGGCCGTGTCGCAATTAAGAGGAAATCACTTTTAGCAATCAAGGCTGAAGTGCGATTTCTGGGACCACTCGAAGTGACAAACCAATTGCAATGGCGACAACAAGTGCACAAACAATGAGTTTACTTCCTGCGGCAGGGCCACAGGTTCACAGGGCCACAGTGCGTATGCGTAATGTTTTTGCGACCCAGGGGGAGCCGAGGGATTGCCGCCTTTGCTCCGATCTCCGGTTTCGTTTTCGGTTTCGACTCCAGCACCCAGCACTTGGCACGAACACAGCAAAAAAATGAACAGCTCTTGCAAATTGGCAATCAGAGGCGGTTTAGTGTTGTTAATTTGGCAACATCGAAAATTCAGGCATATCAATGCAACAAAATGGCAAATCGAAACCGAAAACGAAACCGAAAACGAAGCCGAAGTCCGAAAATAGTTCAGCACACGCGTCGGGTTTTGTTGTTTTCGGGTTTTGTGGTAATTTATCAACATTTTCGCTGCAATTTTAGTCCAGGCACATTAAAAAAAATAACGCAAAAAAACAGATCCCGGCCAGTGTTCTCGGGATTTGGGGATTTGGTTGGCTCTGGTGGGGAATCGGGGGAATCCTCGCGGTTACGATAACAGAGATGGTGGCACACGACGTGGATACATACGCGTTTCTTGACAAGGCGGCCGCTTCTTTCGGTTTTCTGTGGCTTCCCGCACAGAAACAATCAGAAACAATCAGAAACGAAGAAACAACAAACAGCCCAAGCGCCAAATATATCGTGTATATCGGGTTGATTCGGATCGGAACGGATCGGATGGGATCTGGCTGGATGGGAACTCCTCTCAGCGGTGTCAGCGGTGTCTGGGCTGTTGGGCCTGCAATTGATTACTAACGTGATTTTATCACACACAAGCCACTAAAGCTCGAGACAAAGCGCGCGTCTGGCGTCGGCAGCGGACGCTGGCGCTGGCGCCGGCTTTGCCGTTGGCGCAGACAGCGGCGCTTGCCGAAGCGCTCAGCTCGACACCCCAACTTCCCGGCCGCCCCCGGTCCAGGTCGCTGCCGCTGCCACTGCCCCTGCCTCAGCCCCTGCCTGCACCACCAGCAACTCGCAACGAAATCGAAAGTGAGCCAAGTCGGCTCACAAGCCGAGCTTGAGCCGCTTGCCTTTTGACCAGGCCTGTTGAGTGGATTGCAGCCAGCTGGTTTTCCGTTTTTTGTGTCTTTTTTTTGCCTTTTGTTTTTTTCGGTTTCTTCGTTTTTTGGGCAACACGATTACGCGAAAAGTTTCCGCTTCGTGACTACCAGCTTGAGCTTGGCAGGCATCAGCCATCAGCCATCAGCTAGATGCAAAATGCAAAATGCAAAACTGGCCCAGACACCAGTAGTGGGCCAGGATTAGAGTTTACACCCTAGTGTGCCAGGGAGCGCTGCCTAGGCCACGGGCTTGTTTCAAATTAAATGTAACATAAATGCACTTGGCCAAGGATATGACCTGGTATTTTAGAGTATTTTAGTAGAGCAGTTCCAGCGGGAGCTCGGGGCAAAGTGTATATAAGAAGTGCGATCGTCGACACTTTTTAGTATTAACTTCAGTATATATTTTGGTATATTTTAGTATATTTTCTAGAAGGCACTAAAGATTAACTGATCGGTCCTTTATCCAGCTTCCAATCTATTCTGTTTCCCCATAAATTGAGAAAGATCTCGGAGGAATTTTGGCCACCAGAGCGTATACGCAATGCTACCCTCGTATCTCTCGCTATTTTGAGTAGCGGGTACTCATAGTCGATACGTTTGGCTATGACTCTTCCTACTTGTCTCTTTATGAGCAGTATTTGTTGCATTTGTTGCATTTTTGGGCGGCTTACACAACCTCCTGCAGCTGCTCGTCGTTTTGTCTATGCATTTTATTAGAGTTTGAATGGGCTTCCCCGCACGACCGATAGCAATAATCGTTTGCATTTATCGATTGTCCATTGGCCAATCGTCATAATCGGCACTTATGATGGCAGCAGACATTTCCATTTCGCATTCACTAAGCTCTGGAGTGGACTTTACATTCCGCATTCCAGAAAACCGACAAGCCTGGAAAGCACTTGGCTTCAAGGGAGTGGATAGTCCAGGAAAATCGTAATTTAACTCACTTTCGCTTTGTTCTAGAAGCTGTCGCTCAGCCTCGAACGTCTTTTAGGTGCCAACAACTTCCGCTGCGTCATGCCGGCCATGCACTTTGTCCGAAAATCACTCGATGCTAATCGGAGGCAGAAAACCTTCGGCACGGCACGCCACGGCACCGCCGCGTAGGCCCGCTGGTGGCCGATCCGAAATACCAAGCTCATCGAAGAGCGAGCTCCGAGCACCGATCACCGATCACCGAGCATCGAGCACCGAAAACTGACCAACCGCAAGGCAATGTCGTCGACAGTTAGACTTTGTTCTTGAATGATCGATAATGAACGTCAAGGTGCGCGGGGCTGTTGAGCGGTCGATGGCAAAACACAAAAAACACAAAAAACACAAAAAACGCAGAAATGCCAAGCGCTGAGACAGCCAGCCTCAGGTTGACCTTCCGCAGGGGCCGGACTAAAAGCAGATGCTCGGCGTCAAACAAGCGATTTAGTATCAGCCACTAAGCCGTGTCTTAGTGTCTTAGGAGTCGCCTGATGGCTTTGATGGCATTCCATTGTCCAATGTCAAAATTGATTTAATTGCGCCTGCCAAACAACATGTAAATAATTCATGTGGCGTCAAGAATGCATCCACTTGGCGGTGATTCAGTTTGCCAAATTGCCGAATGGCCGGCTGCCTATCACGAAATCGTTAATTGCTTCGGACTGGCCCGTACAACCGGAAGTTTGCCTTCACTGTAATCCATTCCATTCAATTAAAACGAATTCAATTCAATTCAATTCGGTTCGATTCGATTCGATTCGATTTGTTTCGATTTGGCTCGAGCATCGCTCTTTGCTGATTATAATAATGTGATTGGGCCGACGACTGCGATTTACCTTCGATCTGTGGCGAGTCTGTGTGCCGCTGAAGGATAACCGGTGGCCAGTTGGTCTGGGTCTGCTCTGGGTTAACGGCCAACGGTCGATTGCCGCAGACAGGGGCGCTTGGCGGCGTATCAGGCGGGCAAGGCGGCTGAAAATTACGCATACGCCGTGTGCCCCCAACTGGAGCTAAGATAAAGTATCTTTCGATTGCAAAAGCAAAGGCAACAGCAACAGCAACAGCTACAGCTATAGCTACAGCGACAGGCAAAGCCAAAGCCAAAGCAGAGACAAACGGCAAAGTATAGTAGATCTGAGATCAGTCAGGCAGTCGACTGAGAAGTTGCATGCATTCGAAATCAGTTTAAGGTGAATTAGATTTTCAAACACACAGCAACGCACGCAGCAAGCATTTTGCATACGACAGAAACAGAAAAAGAAACAGAAAAAAAGGCAAAACCGAGACACTAAGCTCTAAATACAAGCTGCAAACTACAAACTACAAAATACAAAATACAGAAAAGCAAAATGCGAAAAAAATTATGAAATTAGTCTCAGTCGCTTGGGTCGAACGCTTTTGCAAAAGCTGCCAAATCGAAAATGACAACGAAATTAGCTTTAATGGCCAGGCCCCAGTCTTGGCATTTACATAGCCTGCCGCCTATCGTTTGCGGTTGCCTTTTTAGGGGCTATCTGCTGGCCGTACCTTCCAAGTTGCCACAATGCCTGTTGGCCGCCGATATGATTTTCCAGAAGTCAAGATACGACGATCCGCAGCAGCCAGGCAGCCAAGCAGCCGCGCAGATTTCTTGTTTCAATTATGTAAACATGCTCGGAATGCTCACTTTTATTGCCAATTTTGTCTATTGTGCTTTTTATTGCAAGCACTCTGCCAATTAAATGTGCGATAAATACATCGGCACAAGCTCGCTGCGGAAGACGTTGCATCCACTCCGTCGATTATGATTTTAAGAGCCCGACCGGACTCGGACTCGGACGTGGACTTCGACTGGGAGGCCCTGAACGGGACCATCCAGGGACGATCCGTCCGCACCGGACTTGGCACTTGGCACTTGGCACCGATTTCGAGTCACATCAGCCCGCCGCCGTTGGCGTCACGTTTTGCCCAACAAAGAGCTCGGCCATTGCATAATCTAGCATTTGGCGGAGCTGTCTCCGGCTCGGCTGTGACTAATTGCAGGCAATTATTAATATGGGTGCACCAAGAGAAAATGCGGCCGATCGTGGTTGCTGGTTCTACGGATGCCGTGTGCGCTGTGGCAAAGCGAACGGCTGCAACGTTTGCCACTCGCTCCTATTGGGAGTTGTCTATGGGAGTCCCAAAATCGGTTGCTGTGGCATTCCTGATGCCACTGGTCTTATCCTGCAGCCTTCAAGCTGGAAACTTCGGGCCACAGATCGAGTTTGAGAGCAAACTCCAAGCCAAACTTCAAACCTGCAAGCGATAGTTGTTTGCCGTTTCTGCGTTGCCATGCAGCAGCCAAACGAAGTCAACCGATTTGGCAAGGTTATTATTTATTGCCCAAAGATATGTGCTAATAATAGAGACACACATTCGGGTTGCGACGCAAAAGACTTGGAAAAAACACTGCGGTCACCGACAATTGTTTGTAAACCTCAACAGCCGGAGATGTCAATTCTCGAGGGGCCGGGGGAATGTGTCCACGACCACGTCCGCGGACACAGATGCTCAACTCCACGGCCAGGGCTGCGGATACAATGTCAGACGATGATCGCCCATCGTCAGCGAGCTGGTGGCATTGCCATTTCCGCTTCCGGTGTTCCCTCCGCCGGGACGATGACAGCCCAAAACGCCACTAAGCTGTCCGCTTCTGCTCGACTTAATTGCCTCACTACTTGCTACAGATCGGGGCTAAAATAGGGCCTTAAGCACTCTATTTGAGCCTCAGGGCCAGAGCAATTTCGGGCTCGGCAATTAGCCCGATCGGGGGATAAGAAATCTTTATCGCACAGCCAAATTGGAGGCTCAATCGCAGACATGCACGGTGACATGTAGCATTAAAGGGCATATCGTTTGCACAAAACCAAGCAATTATGTCATAACATGCTTGGCTCGTTTTATTGTTTCGCACAAAATGTGTCGGCCAAAAATTTGTCGGCTTGGGAGACGCCTGAACTAGGGTGCGCAGTCTTACGATTAAGCGACTCCCCAACTCCCCAGAACCCTGAGAATCATTGTCATTACAATCCTAAAGAGTTTCCATGTAATTTGTGCCTATTAGGTGTTCTATTTCATCTAATTTTTCTCAGCACCTTCAAGGCTGCTTGCCGTACATTGTACATTGTACATTGCACATTGTCCATTGTGGAGTACTCGCATGTTTTTCTCCATGGATGTTCGCTTTTATGGTCCCAAGCTGGGGCCCAGAGCCAAAGGCACGCTCCAACAGCTGAAAATGCTTTTAAACGCTTATGTCATGCCCTGCCCCCATGGCCCGTGCCCCGCGGCCCCCGAACCCTGCGCGCCGGGGAGGTTAAACGAGCGTGACAGCCACCGACTTGGACTACCTGACTTACCCCCAGTCTCCGCCAAGAGGTTTCCATTTCCACTTCCCCTGGTTGAGCCGCAGCCGCAGCCGCAGCCGCAGCCATAGCCACTTCCACATCCAATCACGTAACCTGCCCGCGGGCTGAAGCCCCCAAAGATCACCTCTCGTTAATCCGCCGGCCAAGTGCTAATTAGCCACGCACCCGGCTCCCGAACGCGCACTTGAACAGAGGGAAACGACCGCATTAGAGAATAGTCCCCGATGTATGGGAGACAATATGGTCCAGCCAAAACAAGTGCCTTCATAATAAAAATCATTTTTCGTAATTGCCCAGCGCACCTTGATGCCATTGAGTAATTGCAATTGCCAGACATTGTTGTGACTTTTCTGATTCTATGTCTCATTTATCCAGGGGAAACCTCGTTAATTATGAGACTCCCCCTTCACAAATAGATACCTTACTATAGTTTTGCGATCTGGGACTACGCCTACAAGTGCTTTCATACATAATTGCCTGGCTGCTTCCCATTGATTGACAGAACTGTGGCACAGGGAAATGCGCGTGCGCAGCTGGAAAGTCTTTGGGGCTCTTGTCCGACATGGCTGTGCTGGCCAGCTGGTGGCCGACGGATGGCATGGTGAACGGATTGCTCAATTGTCATTGAAGGGGGCGTGGCTGGGGATCCTCCCACTGGCCGCCCCATCGCCCACCTGAGCGTGACATCGAGCGGACCAGCTGCCACATAAATGTTATATAGGGCGGCGCACGCACGTTCCTGCGGACAGTTTTCTTCCAATCGACGGCCAATGGAGATCCTGCAAGTGCGACTGCGGCCCCTGGCGATGCTCGGCCTGCTCCTGCTGGGAATCCTTGCGCAGGCGGAGGCCAAGCCACAGGCACAGCCATTGCAGCTGCAACTGCAATCGCACTACCTGAGGGCCATGGCCGCGTACAGACGGCTGGAGCGGGTCCTGCCGAGGCAGGAGGTGCGCGCCCTGGCGGGTATCGGGCTGCTGAACGGCGCTCGGCAGGCCGAGAACGACATGGAGGAGCACCTGGTGGCAGTCGTGCGGGAGCTGTTGCACCAAATGAACCTCACGGAGGGCTCCCCGCCGCCGCGGCTGGTGTCCAAGATCGACGCCATCGAGTACCAGTTGTCGCGCGACCGGACGGCCCTCGAAATACTCGCCCGGGCAATGGACGTCCTGTCGCGGGCCAAGGACGATCGCCAATTCCGGGCCGAGCTGCACGAAATGGCCCAGCGGCAGACGGAGGAGGAGCTGCTGCAGCAGGAGCTCTCCGCGAATCTGGTAGACCCGGACGGCGACCTCGTCGAGCGGCTGACCCGACTGCGCAGCCACATCCAGCAGCAGGTGCCCCAAATGAAGCAGCAGCTGGAGACCAAGATCGGGCGGGCCCTGCAGCACATTCTGGCAGAGGCTGCCGAGGATGGTGTCCTGGCCAAGGCCAGCCGGAGGGCTGTCCACAAGCGGCACGCGGTCGAGCGTAAAGCGGAGCGGGAGCAGCAGCCGCAGGAGCAGCGCCTGGTGCCAGAGGAGATGCGGGTCATAAAGTCCATACTGTCGGAGGTAGGCAATTGTGTTTCTCTCCCAAAGAACCGGAAATAAAGGTTCGCAGGCTCATACTCTGCGCTTCCAGGACGACTTCCGGGAGAATCTGGTGGAGCAACAGCAGGAGCTCGAGCAGCCGGAACGGCGCCTAAAGGATCTGGCCGCGGAGGAGCAGGTGAGTTGTAGACATGTAAGCACCCTGTGACTAATCTGCCGATGCCTGTGCTCGATAAACCAATCCCGACTTGGTGCAACCTAACCCCCTCTGTGATCCGTGGTGGCCTGCAGACCAGAAGCGCCAATGTTACAGCCAAGGACCAGCCAGCGCCGGCCAGGCAGACGGACGGAGCAGCATCTTCGGAGCTGGGCGATGAGAACGATGGCGACGGGGACGGGGACCCTGCTGCGGGCGATGGCGGCGGCGGCGGAGGCGGAGGAGGCCTGGTGGGGATCATTGGCAGCCTCAGCGGTGTGAGTGACCATCCGGGTGTTTTTGAAAATAACCATTTCACCAGCAATTTCATCATCGCCAGGGCGAAGGTGGCTCCGATGTGGGCGCCCTAATTGGAGCCCTCACCGGCCTGGTGTCCACCCTCTTCGGGGTAGGTTTCCCGCTCTTTAATCTCCTTCAGATGCTTTTTTTACATGCTTTCCCCCTTGCACAGCCCGGCGGCCTGGACGTGGAGGGCCTGATCAAGACCTCCACCTCCCTGATTGCGGGACTGCTGGCGGGCGACAAGAACTTCGGACTGGTGCTGGGACAATACGTGGGCACTGCGCTGGAAGGGCTATCCGGAGGAGGAGGCGCTGTATGTGATGCCCAGTGGTCGGGCACAGTGGTCGATACTAAACCCCTTGGCTCTTGCAGATCAACAACGGCCAGTTCTTGGGCAACTTTCTGGGCACTGTGGTGGCCGCCCTAAGCGCAGTACTTATCCCATTTATTGTGCTACTAATGCTAGACTAATCCCAGCCAGCCCCGAGTCCCCTGAACTCCGCAGATCCTACACCACTGTTTCCTCTTCTCCGCCTCTTTTCGCAGGACCCCGAGGATGAGGGACCCCCGCAGCCGCTGACCTTCACCAAGAACCTGATCACCAGCTTCCTGGAGGCCAAGTTCAGGCCGGACGACGAGGACGGCTCCGAAGAGCGGCATGGCAGCGAGGAGCTGCCCCGCCCGCGCCCGCGGAAGAAGAAGGAGGGCGGCGGATGGGCGGCGACGGCGGCCAGCCACTTTGACTCCGGCGGCTTCGTGAAACAGGTGGCCAGCCACCTGGTGAGCAATGCCCTGGGCCTGCTCCTCAACGCGGGCCTGGGCGCCTCGGGCGGGGCCTCGAGTGCCTCCAAGGGCATCTTCGCCAGCAGCAGCAGTGGCCACCACGGCGGTGGGGGTGGGGAGCAGCACCACCACCGCTCGTGGAGCCCCGGGGATGCACCCTACTAGCCGCAACGCGTTTGCGTCAATTGTTTATTTCTTCTTACCACTTTTTTTTGTGTAGCCTAAGCAATAAATTTATGCAAAAACAGCGCCAAGCAGTTGGGCAAACAGCGCACTTAGTGGCCGGCCGGTCACTTGGGCAGCAACGAAAGCGTAAACGGGGGCTCTAAATCAAATGGCGTAACCGCCCCGGAGGAGAGCCCGTCTCTCGATACTTTAAACACTCGTAAGCGGACCACGCCCCACGGCCCACGCCCCACGCAGGCGGAAGTGGAAGCGCTCGGAGGCGGAAGAAAAGCTCGAGCCGCAGGTCAGACGGAGGGTGAGCTGTAATGGCGAGTTGAAGGTGGAGACCGGAGACCGGAGACCGGAGACCGGAGACCTGCACTCAAAGCGACGCCGGTTCGTTGTACACATTGGCATCTCGAGCCTCAGTGACTGTCTTAATTCCATCGAGTACACTCGCCCGCAATCGCAGAGCATTAGGTAATGTTTCCCCAAGACGAATCCTGGTTGGACCCTCAGATAGAACTGCAGGCGTAGCTGTAGCTCATTTCCCAGCGAATCCAAGCGAAACTTGGTACACTTTTCCGACGTCTCTCGGTGTGGCAACCCAACTGAGTCACCGCGCAAGACTGCCGCTCTCGGCTTCGGGTTTTCTTCGCCCATTTCTCCAAGTTTTTCGCATTTCTCGGCCACTTACCCAACCCGGCTCGCTCAGTGAAGCGGGCCGGGGAGGGGCCGGGGAGGGGCCGGGCTGGGCGTTGTGTCACTTTCACGGAGTGCACGTTCCGCCGAAGAATGCTTTTACCCGTCGGAGCTTTCACTCGCCGGCCGCTTCGTGTTCCGTCGGCCAAGCTGCAGCGCTGGGCGGCTTTCAGTTATGCGTGAATCTTTCACAAGACCAAGTGACATTTGCGGGCCGCTCGTGACATTTGCCGCATCTCCTCGAAGAACGCCCAAAGCACTTGGATTTTCGGTTCGGTTCGGTTCGGTTTCCGTTTGTTGCGAGTATTTTTTTATTGTGCTGTGCTGTGTAGTGTGCGAAATTATAGCATTTTTGTAAGCACCCCAGAGGGAGCCAGGTCATTTGGCAAGCAGCGTTTGCATCTTTTAGTGCAGTTCGGTTGGTAAGTGGCGATTACATGCACATGCTCGCATGGAGTGGCGAAAGGGTCTCGAAACGAAAGACTTGGGCAACGAACTTGCTAACTGCCAGCCGGGCTGAGCCTCAACGCGAAAGTTTGGCCATAGGTCAGGTCCCAGTCCGCAGGGGCAGGTTGTGCGTGCTAACAGCCCGATAATTCAATTAACAGCCCACCATTGGCCGGCCAGTAGCCCGTAACCAAAACCACTAAACACTGAGCAGTGAGCAGTGAGCAGTGAGCAGTGGCGGGGAAAAGAGATTTAACGATTTAACGATTCTATGTTCATGGAAAAATTGGTTCATCACTTGGGTGGTGGTGGTGGGATTTGCAGGGGCCCTCGACGGTGATGAATGCCATAAACAACCTGCCGACGTGCAAACGAGAGCAGCGATCAGCGATCAGCCCGCTCGGACTTGGCCTGACCCGCAGAAGCCACAGCAGCCGAGGAAACCGGTAATAGTCTCAAGGTCGCCTATGGCAAGTCGATGGCTCGGGCGCGATAACTTAAAACGCGGCCCAGCCATGCCCATGGGCCATTGGCTCTAAGCCACAAAGCCATAAGCCATAAGCCATAAGCCACAAAGCCAGCGATGAGAGACGGACAAAACACAAAACACTCGGACATTAATGCCAAAAAAAAAATCGAAAAAAACCAAAACCAAAAACTGAAAACCAAAACCGAAAACCGAAAACCGAAAAGCAGCTGGAAGACGGTAAAAAGCGAAAGTGGTCGCCTCGAAAGTGGAGCAGTAGCCGTCGGAGCGAGCTCGGTGTTGACTTGCTGAAGGCAAACCGGAGCGGGGGCGAGCAACCCCCAACCCGCGATGATCATCATCATCATCATCATACCGGGGGAGATATATGTACGAGCTGGTGTCATGCCTAAGTCGGTCAATAAGTTTATTGACCAGAGGCGTTCGAACTGCTCCGATTTTCCGCAGAGTTATGCAAATCGATTGGCGCAACCGGAGATTTATGTGGCAAAACCCATCAAGCTGCCCGTCCGGCAAACAATGTGCCCTTTATCGCGCCACCGCGTTTATGTCCCCCCAGATGAGCCCCCCCAGATTTATGGCAGCTCGAATTTTCACAAGCACGCTGAGTAAGCGCCGATTGTTTGCTTTGAAAATGATTTCCAATTTACGGCTTATTTGCGGACAGTCAGCGGTCAGACAGTTCTGCCCGTCAATTAAGCAAAGGCGATCAGATCAGATTCGAAATGCCTTTCAAAATGTGGGGCCAGCAGTCGGCCAGCAGTCGGCGCCCGACCAAGTGATATTGCTATTATGAACCGCCGACCTTCGCAGCGGGACCTATTAATACTATAATTATCGGACCGACTAACAAACGCCACCTGACCGGCCCCAGAATCGATGTCAAACGAATCATTTTGGCCGCCCCGACGGAGTGACTGGTCCACTGGCAACGCCTTTTCCAACTCCAAATTAACTGGCTCCGGCCCCCTCGAAACCAAAGGACTGGCCAAGAATTCAATTTGCAGATCCCGCCTGCTGGACTGCTGATGCAGCATGCAAATGGGCATGCAACTCTTTTGAAATGCCACAGAAGACGGGCGGGCCTTGCGCAAAGATCCACTCCTCCGTCCTCCGTCCTCCGATCTCCGATCTCCGGCGACAGCGTCCATTCAATTCGATAATTTCAGTAACGTTAACGAGTCGCGCAGCACTTGTGCCTTGGGCCGACTTTTATTTTTAGGTCGCAGCTCGTAACTGCAGGCTGTAAAAGTGCTCGCAAGTACTACTGTCACTGCGTGTATGTTAGCCCCGTCATCGTGGCTAGAACAGCGGGCGGCAGCATGGACGGACAGATGAGCAGGTGACATTAATGCCGGGGCCCCAAAAAACATCTACCCGGCTGCAGGCTGCAATGCGCGTAATGACAATCGTTGCCCAACAGCCAACAGCCAACCGCCAGCGCCATCGCCAGCGCCAGCCAGCCGAGCAGGCAACCTCCTCAGCGGGATTGGGCAATGCAAAATTATGCGCCGACATGCCGGGGAAGGGTACAAGTATAACGATTTCCAGAGAACAAGTGCCACCGGTTAGTACGGATTTAATGCGTCTGGCCCACAAATGGCCGTTTGACATTTTGGCCAAAGCCAAAGCCGGAGCCGGAG
This sequence comes from Drosophila ironensis, assembly GCA_021223825.1. Classification (NCBI taxonomy): domain Eukaryota; kingdom Metazoa; phylum Arthropoda; class Insecta; order Diptera; family Drosophilidae; genus Drosophila; species Drosophila ironensis. The sequence goes on along the minus strand of JAJJHQ010009707.1, from coordinate 90,502 downwards.
CCGAGACCGAAACTGAAACTGAAACTAAAACTAAAACTGGAAACACAAAGCGATGAGCGAGCGATGAGCGGTGGAGATCGGCTGAAAGCAACAAAGCTGAGTGGGGTCAGATCGGGCGGGCAAGGACTTGGGCTGGGCGCTTTTGGGGTCTTGGCCGGTTCAAAATGCTCGCGCAAAGCAGGTGTGTTGGGCAAGATCGGCTCGGGCGAATCCAAGACAAAGTGCAGGCATAAACACTGCAAAGAAACGGCCGCCAGAATGGCAGAGGGCCCAACCACCGATTGACCAACCATCGGCAGTGTGAGATGCGGTTTTATTTTGCCCCGCCGTCCAAGGACCTTGTGCGAGCGAGTCCCATTTTTTGCGGCCAGAATCCGAAAGTCACCGCCGCCGAGGTGGACCCAAGTCAAGTGGATCCGAGTCAAAAGCCACAGGCAAAAAGTAAGAGGTCGGGCACAGGTTCTACGCGGCCGAGGACAGATGTCGAGATAGTCTGGCGGGCCGATAAGGTCTCCCCGATGACCTTGTGACCCACAAAAAATGCACTTTGCATCGCGCGGGGGGGGGGGGGGGTGCCTGGAAGCAACTCGTTGCCGAATTGCTTTTTACATTGTGTTATTTGTCATTGCGGCGGCGCATGCGCGCATTCATTTTGCACTGTCTAGGGCTGCCAAAAAGCAAAAGGCAACAGCCAGTCCGGCCAGGTGCGGCTTCCAGCAATTTATTGAGGCAATTAAGGATTACGTTCGGTGCCGTTTTGATCCCAGCGAGGGCAGTGAGCCCGATGCATTGTCCCCCAATAGGGATGCGATCTAGGAGGCGTTGAGGTTGAGCCACTGCTCAACCGGGGTACTAGCATGTTGTGCATAGCCACTTCATGTAGAGCTTGCTCCGGCTCCGGCTCTGGTTTTCGAAAGTCGCGGCGCCAAGCGGCCTTGGAGCGATGTGTTGATTGGGCTAGCCGGATGATAAGCCGTCGCGAAAACGGGTTAATTGGCGAGCACATATGGGTTAATTAGAAAGGTTCCCCCGAGCCGCGCCATCTCAAAGTGTCATCTATAATTATGTGAGCCATAAAGCGGATTGCCGCCGAACACCACAGGTCATCACATTTGTGGGGCGATGCAGATGATATGGGGTCGGTCGGTCGGTCGGTGGGTCGGTCGGTCAGGAGCCATTAAGAGCTCAATAAATTGGCAATCAAGCCTTCGCTTTTGATTGGTTTTGCCGGCGATTTACCTGCCTAATTGTCACGAATTGGGAATGCATTTGCCATGATAAGTCGCCATGCAAAGCCAATTTCAGTTATTACGACTCGCGCACTTTGACTCCAATTTATCGCATCCGATCCGATCGGATCGGATCGGATCGGTACGGATTGGTCCCTGGGTTCTCCCGCGGTGCGAAGGCAAGCGGCTTGATTAATTTTCCCCGCACAGCATTCGGTCCGTCAGTGTTCTTTGTGCGATTCTTGTTTTTCTCGAATTCGGTTGTGTTTTTACTGGTTTCGGTTTGCAGTATCCAGTATCTGGTCCGCGACTACGTATAATTTATGCTGATTATTAATCGTAAAAAGCGTATTAACATGCGAGTTTACATAGGTACGCTGGCAAATGTCAGATGTGGCTATTGCAAAATATATGCATTATTCAATGTTTGGGTCAAGGCTTTCATTTCGCATTCGCGCCTTTGGCTGTGCATTTCAAAGTTCGAGCACATTTCGCGCGCTCCCCGGCACCCGGCACCTGGTCCGCAATCCGCACTCCGGTTCATAATTGCTTCTAATTATTAAATGGCCAGAACACCAGCTGCCCCCTGCCCCCTGGCACCTGCCTCGTGCTCCCTGGTCCGGCCCCAGTGCACCCGTTTCGAATGCAATTTATGCAAAGCAATTTAATGGCACATAAAATCACTCTCATGCCTCATTTATGGTCTTTTATTTGCCTAAATTACCGCTGCCAGTAAGCTGGCTCGGGTGCAAATTATAGTTTATCCTTTGACTGCACTCTGTTTCTAAGGCAGCCGCCAGCAAACATTGTTTAATCCTTATATAATCATCTTGGCCCGATGACGGTCCGAGAATGCACATTGCGCATACGCAGCGTATGACCGACATCGGGCCTGCGTGCGGAGAGTGGCGAGAGGGCAGCGGGCAGGGGGCAGCGGGCAGCGGGAGTGGCGAGTGTGTGCCTTGATTGAAAGCCAAAGAGTACAAATTAAAAGCGCATTGCAGAAACACCATCAACAACAGCAGCAGCAGCGGCAGCAACAACACCTCCAAGGTGACTTAACATCTCGTCTTGGCCTGCCTGGCTTTGGCTCGGCTTCGGTTTGGATTCGGTTTCGGTTTCGGTTTCGGTTTTGCACTTTATTGAGCGCTTTCCGTCCCAATTTTCGCTCAAAACGTGTTCGCTGCCAACGGCGCAGCAGGCGCCGCAGCCGGCGCCGCCATCGAAGCAATAAAATTCAATTTTGCGGGATCGCTGGATTGCGTTGCTCGCGCTCGGCCTGGCGATTGGGGGGGCTGGGGCCTGGGACTTCGGACTTGGGGATTTTCGGGGGCCGCTGCCGGATTTCGGCTCGTGGGAGCGGCTGGCGGCGCCAGCGGCTGCGCCGACCGCGGCAGCGCCGCCGAAAAGCTCGTGCGCCTGCGCCATGGGCCGTGCAACCGATTTTTGGCCACTGCTAAATCACTGAAGTAACTTTCGTCTGCAGTCATTTGCTTAAAGTTAGTGAACGCGCTAGTATCGCGTATCTGGCGGACGCAGTAACCCAAGCAAGGCCCAGCTTATTTCTGTTTTCCTCGAGTTGAACGAGCTTAAAGTTTGCGGTTTGTGTGGCAAAGATATACCGATTGAATACGACCCGAAGCCCCCGAAATTTTCCACTGCACACCCCACTAATCCGCACCCCGTTTTGCTCCGCTCCCGTTTGCAGAAAGATGCGATTCCCCATGAGCAGACTGCTGCTGGCGCTGGCCCTGGTGCTGTCCGTGTACGCCGCCCCCTATCCCCAGGCCCTGGACACGCTCGCGGACATCGACGGCCTGCAGGACACCAGCGAGGCGGACCTGAACCCCATCAATGCCGAGGTAAACCCACACACACGCAACCTGCCCAATCACCACTGAGCATATAGGGAAATAGGGAAATGGCCGAGCCAACTCGGGACGGGGCGATCGGGATGGGGATGGGGATGGGAATGGGAATGGGTAACTTGATTGTCTCCTCGCGTGAAAGCATTGTTGTTGTGCAAGCCGAGGCAATTTTCGCGGCTCGGGAGGTGCATTGAACCGCTGGCTCGCTGGCGGAAAATGGAAAACGGAGAATGGAGAATGGAGCACGGAGCACGGGGCATGCAAATTTCCGCGAGGCAGCCACTCGCTTTGGATCGGCTCGACGGGACTGGGATGCTGGGAGGCGTGT
>JAJJHQ010009707.1:74945-87038 GCA_021223825.1 Drosophila ironensis | reverse complement strand
ACCCAAACTTGTGAACGACCTACGTTAACAGTCCAAAACCGTGTCTGTGGCTCGCGCTTCAAGATCCCGGCGCACCGCCGACCGCCGAACGCGGAGGAAAACAAACAAGCCGAAAAGAAGAAACGAGAAATCCGCAGCCAAGCCCAAACCCAAGCCCAAGCCCAAGCCCAAGCCCAAGCCCCAGTCCGAGCTTGAGCCCAGACCCAAATCAAAATCAAAGTTGTCCGGAGGGGGAGCTGCAGAGCCGTAGCCCTGTCTTCTGCACGGCTCATCGCCCCGCCTCGTGTTTACGAGTATATTCGCACGCATTGTGAAACATTCCCCCGAACACCTTTGCCAACTGGAAACTGGTTGGTCCAACCGAACGGCTGCCTTGCGTATTTTTACGACTCTTTCATTTGGCGCCGTCTCTCTTGACCAAAACAAAGGAAAGCTGTAGCTGTCTGGGAAGCATCGTCTCCCCCACCAAAACGTTGGGTGTTGGGTCAAACGTCACAAGTAATTTCGCACCCCGAGCGCATTTCTGACCCCGGAAATACCCAGCTGTTGAGCCTCTAACACTTCAAGCGCTGACCTGGTTTTGATTGGCATTGTAAATCACAACTTTGTCGAGTCAAAAAGTCAAAAATAGGGCCTCGGTAAACAAGTCGTTGGGGTAGGGTAGGCGCGGACGTGGGCGGGCAGAGAGCTAGAGAGCTGCCCACGCCGTTTCAATTATCATATTTATCATTTTTGAGTTGGGCAACCTCGAGGCGATCCCAGGTGAACGGGAGAATGGGAGCTGGCCCGGCAGAATGGTCCATGAGTTGCACAATTTTGCGACACATTCAACAGATGATGCCTGATGGTGTCCGTGGGCTGCAGGTACTTGCTGCACTTCAAGGTGCCTGCTGGCCCGGACCGCAGTCCAATATCTAGCCGAAAGAGCCGTGTTTCTGTTTCTGGCTCCGCCTGCTGGCTCGGCCGTGAATGACATTAAATCGTTCCATCGTTATCACGTATCCACTGCACTCTGCAATGCGGATCGGTTCGGTGCGGTTCGGTTCGGGTAGGTTCGATGCCGATTTGGGCTCCGATGTGGAGCTGCATACATATCGCGCTCATTTCGACTCCGGCCAGATGACGGGGTGAATTTTAAGTGCCGCCCCAAAGTGCCACACACTCGGCGGCTTAGAATGAGCGAAGGTCCCCCGAATAATGGCCGGCGAGTGTGAGTATGTTTTTCCCTCGGTCAGCGGTCAGGCCCCGGCCCCCCGCGGCCAATTGGGTCAAGTCAAACTAGAGTTGGTTTTTCTTGTTTCTTGACGTTTTTGCCGCTGCCTCTTTAGGGGCAATTAAGCGCGGAGTCGGGTGTAATTAGGCTCGATTCCGAATCACAATCGAGTCAAATTGAATACAGGTGGTATATTCTGAGTACTTTTTAAGCCAAAGCCAGGCAAGCCTTGCTGGTGAATGAGCCTTGCTGGTGAATTTGATCCTCAAATCGTGTCTTTCTTTGTCCCCACGAACACGCTTCCGCAGGAGGTCTTGGGCAGTCAAGAGCGGAACAAAAGAAAACTGCCCGATGCCACGTTCGAGGCGAAAAACGCGGTGCTCGGCTTTGTCTTTGGCGTGAGTATTCCTTTTCCCTTTCCTTTCCGGCGCCTTCCAGGCTCAAGCAGCTCGAGCGCCCCGACTTGCCAACCCAATCTGAAACTGAATATGAAATTGTGTGAAACTGCAGAAAATCGACAACTTCCTAGACACGAAGACCCGCGTGATCGAGCAGCTGGACCGGGCCAACATCGAGAAGAACAAGCAGTGGGACATCAAGTCGCCGGTGCCGATCAAGGACTTCCAGACCCTGATCACCGCCGTGGTCTCCCCGAAGATCCGCTCCATCGGCAACATTGCCAACGACCTTACCACCGGCGTCCTCACCACGATCACGGCCTTCAGCGGCTCCTCCTCGGGCAATGGCAGCGGCAACCCCAACGCCGGCCTCGGCAACGTGGTCTCCAAGTTCCTCAGCTTCTCCGGCCCGATCCTGCAGGGCTCCTCCGGCGGCGTCAACGGCATCGCCGGAGTGACGACACCCGCCCCGGACTCGGACGAGGCGGGCTACTAGAGGGGCCACCGCCGCCGCCGGAAGGGACGGAGTCCAACGCCAAGCAATGAGTGCTGTAATTTATCGTTGACCCTTCTTCATCTTCAGACTTTTTGCTGAGCTCCACCTCCACCCCCACTCCACCCCACTTAGCTCCACTCTGCTCCACCTTCCTCTCTATTTTTTTGTTTACACCGTAGTTAAGGTTCATGTTTGTAAATATTTGGCATGTAAAAGTAAACACACATAAATATAAAAAGCAAAACACAAGGCGAATAAAAAGCGAAAATAGCGAATCCAGATCCAGTCGTCTGGCCCTCTTAAGCTGCTTCCTTCACTCCCGGGGGGCTGTTTTTGTTGATCTGTTGTTGCCAGTGCTCAAGATATCATAATACCCAATGTAATCCAAACGACAAGTCGCTGATCTTTCCCTTTCTTGTCGCAGCACCATCGGCACCGCCGGGCGGGGGGCGATGCAGCGGACATCGGAGCCGATGCCTCCCTAGAGCTGCCCGGGGAGCTGCTCAACAAGTCCTTCCGCACCGTGACCAACGTGTCCCAGGCTATATCCCGTCTGATGCTGGTAAGTCTCCGGTTGCCTGCGACCTGCGACATTGGCCTGCTGACATCTGCTGACATTTGTTCCGTTCCAGAACTCCGCCAGGCGCTACTCGCGCTTCGTGCTCTTCTTCAAGCCCATCTTCGGGGATGCCCTGGTGGTCAAGGGGTCCGAGGACCCCACCACGACCACCACAACCACCACGACCACTACTCCCAGCCCCCCAGCCTCTGACCCGGCTGACAAGCTCAACGAAGTCTAGCGAGAATTTATAGTTTAATCGTCTTTTTTTGTTTTGTTGTATCTTAATCGTTTAGGGACTGTTGGCCCGACGGGCATTTGAATATTTTTGTGATTGGAAATATATTTAAACCATTGAATTGGCTATGCTGGAGTGTGTGTTTGCGGACGCACCAGCATGCGCACAATCTTCAGCGAGCCTTTGGGCCCGTCCAGAAATCCGCGCCACAGGATGCCCTTGTAGCCGTCGACATCCCGCTCGAGCAGGCGCTGATAGAGACCGAAGGGGTTGCTGAAAGGGGGTAGGATTCCACGTATAGTAGATCACGCCAAAGGATGCAGAAACTGGCCACAATAGTCACCTGAGGTTGCAACTGCTGCCGTACCAGAAGGCACCCGACTGCGTGACGGCACAATTGCCCTCGTTGTCGTCGTTGTCGCGGTCCTGGGTGCTGAACTTCTTGCCGGTGTGCTGGCGCAGGGCGTCGGCGGCGTTGCCCTGGTACTTGCCCAGCACATTCAGGCGATAGTGCTCCGACTCGCTGCCGATGCCGAAGTGGTCGTAGAGGGCGTAGCGCAGCTCCTGCTTCCGGTTCTGCAGCTGCACGAGCAGCTCGTAGTTGTCGCTGCTGGTGATCTGGTGCAGCTTGTCCAGCCCGATGAAGAACTCGAGGGTGAGGGATCCGAAGCCGATCCGGTAGTCGGCCCACTTGCGGTTGAAGTCCTCGGCCCCGTCATTCCGGTTCGCCACCAGTGTCCAGCCCCCGCCGCGCACCTTCTGGTCGCAGAACACGAAGAACGGCTCCACGTTGGCCCGGGGCCGGATCCGGGTCACTCCGTGCTGCTGCTTCAGGCAGTTGGCCGGGGTGGCGGGGCTGGCCGGGCTTGCTCCTCCTCCTACGCCTGCTACCCCTGCGGCACCCGCAACGGAGGCGAGAAGTTGCGGCTCCAAGCTGGCGCTGTCCAGGCTGCTGGGCGGAAGGATATAAATCAGAAAGAGTGCCGACACTGGAATCGGAATCGGAATCGGGGCCCACGACACTCACAAACGGGAGCCCAGGGTGTTGAGTCCTGGGGCCAGCGACAGGCCGCGTCCTCCCGGTACGCCACTGGATCGCCTCAAGTCCGCCAGCTGCTCTTGGAGACTCCCGATCTGCTCCTTGACTGCGTCGATTTCCTTGCCCAGAAACTGGATGCGGCTGCTCAGGGCACTCACCGACGCCGCGGGGCAGCCGCTCGAACTGGTGCTCTACAAAACAGTGAATCCCCGAATGAGATTCCAGTAATGACAATGCATTCCCGCTTCACAGCTTCCCCAGCAGACTCACCACATTTTGAAGGGGGGGAGAGATCATCAGGCCGCCGCCCAGATCCGTGGGCGTGGTCGAGAGACACGCCATGGCCATCACCAGGGCGTCCAGCTGCAGCATCTGCGACATTTTGAATCCGACTGACCGCGTGGCCAGCTCAAAACAAGTAGCTAGAATTAACTATTCTCGGAATGAACAGGGTTGCAAGTGGGAATGCGACTGCGAGACTCCAATCAAAGGTCAAATTGCACTCAAAACGGGTATGCTAAGCGCAACGTAACCAGTGATTGCGATTATAGCACTCGCAGTTCTATTGCAGTGCGTATTGAGAGTATCAAAGAGATTCGGGGGAGGAGTTTGGAGGAGTTTTGGCAAATTTTCTGGATCACATTTGAGCCTCCGGAAAGCGTGAATAATAGAAAATTCGAGTAACTATGACTGGCACCGACTAGGCTAAGTATTCGCGGAGCGAGGGGCTAGATAGCCAGCCCTGGCAGTGCTCTCCAATCGGCTGGTAAATAAACTCAACTAGTCAGTCGACGCGTCGGCGTTGCCCGGGCTGTGTGTGTAATCAGAAACGCTTTGAGAACGCTCGGCAATCATGGCTCTGGAGACGATCGTCACGGCCCTGGCCTGCCTCAGCGCCACCACAAACTCCACGGCCGACAAGTCCTACTCCGTGATAACAAAGAACTCCCTGGATGCCTTTGTGCTGCCTGATCAGGTAGGAGATCGAAGCTTCGGTCAAACAGCAGACTTTAACGTGGCTCCCTTCTCGTTTTAGGAAACTGCTAGTGGAGGTTGTCCTGCGGCCACCTTGGGAGCCTTGGCCATGCGGTGAGTAATCGGGTGTGAGTCATTTGCTTCCCACGGGACTAATCCCGCGAGCTTCCTTTTTAGCATTCAACTGATGACGGACGAGCTGCAGTCACTCAAAGGCGATCTCTCTGATCTGCAGCAGCTCATCGACGAATACAAAAGCCAGGCCCAGGCGGCGCCCATCGGAACGAGAATGTGAGTTGTGTCCTGAGTCCATTTTGCTAATTTTTTAATTTTGTAACGCACTCTCGTGCAGGCTGCAGTCCTTGCCCGTGCCGGGCATCGTGACGAACGCCCTGCCGGCCGCGCCGCTGGTGGTGGATAGGACGCCCAGGAACTGCTTGGAGCAGCAACACGGACAGGTGCGCATCCGACTGGGGCCGGACATGGAGCCCTTCTTCGTGAATTGCGACCAGAAGGTGCGCGGCGGCGGGTGGCTGGTGGTGGCGTACCGGTTCGACGGGAGCGAGGACTTCAACCGGGACTGGGAGAACTACCGGGCCGGCTTCGGGGCGCTCAGCGGGGAGTTCTTCATCGGGCTGGACAAGCTGCACCGGCTGACTAACAGTGCGGATCACGAGCTGCTGGTAATTATGCGCAACAAGAACCGGGAGGAGCGGTTTGCCCTCTACGACCACTTTAGCATCGGCAGCGAGGCCGAAAAGTACCTGCTGTACGTGCTGGGCACCTACAAGGGCGACGCTGGCGACTCGCTGCGCTACCATGCCGGCAAAAAGTTCACCACCTTCGACCAGGACAACGACGACAACGGCCAGAACTGTGCCCGGACCCATGCGGGGGCCTGGTGGTATGGTCGCGAGTGCTTCGACAGCAATCTGTTCGGCACCTTTCAGTCCAAGTACGGGGCGGAGATCGACTACTTCAAGGGGATCCTGTGGAAGACCTTCCTACCGGGCCCCAAGGGATCGCTCGGCTATGTGCGCATGCTCATTCGACCGATCAAGAAGCCATAGAACCGCAGAAGACTCGTTAGTCATGTAAAATAAAATATCCAAACCGCATACTTAGAATCGGTCGGCTTGAAAAGGAAAACGGGTTTCCAATATACATATTGTTTTGTGCTGTGAATTTTGTAGAAAGCAGTGCTCGAATAATTTGCATTCCGGAGGTAGAATTGAGCGGCTCATTTGCATATAATGCACTCGGATCGCCAACTAAATGGCCTCTTCTGGGAAAAATACAAATTTTAATTCCCACCTACTTTTGCTTTACGAATTTTGCATCCATACCACAAAATATTCTAGCTCAACAACGAGTTCCATAAGTTTTTTTTATAAATATTTGAACTTGGAAATAAATATTAAGCAACCGCACAATGAGCCCACTCGGCGTATACGTAATGATGCACAACGCCCAAAAACGTTGCATACTTTCCGGATCCACCATGCGGATGCACGACGCCCAAAAACGTTGCATACTTTCCGGCGCAAGTCAGAGAAGAGCAATTTCGACTTGTGGAAAGTTGTAGTTTTAATGTTTGGTTAGTGCTTTCAGCTTCCTATCAATGTGTAAATCAAATAATCTCCGTACCGCAAAGTTAGCCATCTCTGCGTAATATCCCAACGCCTGCTCCTGGTTCTACCCTCCCTAAAACCTTGCATACTCTCCGGCGCAAGCAAGCGTATAACAGTTTCGATACTTGGAAAGTTTTAATATCAATGCTTGGCAATGCTTGGTATAGTTATGATCCGAGCAGCGATAGTGCTTGCGCCATCAACGTCTGGGAAACGTCGGAGCCCCGATAGAACTTGAAAGTACCATCTCCAATACTCGCTGCCATGGACGTAGACCTGACCCGCTCGCAAATTCTCGAGGAGCTGAGAAAGGTAATGTTTTCGTTTTCTGGCTACCTGCTCAAGGGCGTAGGGCATACCCATTTACCTGTTGGCCCAACGCAGAGGTCGCTGTACCTGCCCAATGTGGAGGAGCTGTCGACGGATCGCCTGGAGGAGATCTACCGGTCGTTCGTGGTCCCCAAGCCGCAGCGCGCGCGACACCGCAACATCGCACACCCCGGCGTAAGTGCGAGTGCCATGGACCTGCTGGCGCAGCGCATCCAGGAGGCGTCCATGCTGGGCCACAAGCGGGCCAATGACGGCGGCGGCGATACCAGCAGCAGCAGCCCGGTGAAGCAAATCAAGATCGGCGCCGACCCCTCCTGACCCCACGCGGGCACCGATAGCAGCGGCGGCCCCTCAGCCTCAGTTGGGCAACGCCCGCGGGACGAGATGGACATGCGGCTGCTTTGGTGCCTTTGCCTTTGCCTTTGCCTGCTGCCCTGGCTGCTCGGCGGGGAGCAGCTGCCCCTGGAGCCGGGACTCGACGGCCTGCAGGTGAGCCAACCCCTGCGACAGCCAGCAGGCGACTAATACCCCCCGATACCCCCTAGGACATCCTGAGGCGCGGCGCCAAGCGCGGCGACAAGCTGCAGGTGTTCCACAGCATCTGGGGCGCCATCCGGTCGGACTTCGCCGAGGACAGCGACAAGACGAGGGGCCTGTACGCCCAGCTGGGCCGCTTTGTGCGCGACGAGGCGCCGTGCGGCAGCGGGCCCGCCGGCCGCTCCGCCTGCGAGCTGCAGCAGGAGGTGCGCCGCCACCTGCGCCGCCTGCTGGCCCAGCGCCTGGCCAACCTGCTCAATGCCGAGGCGAGCCCCCAGGCGTTCGGCATGTACCTGACGGCCAGCGTGGAGCCGGCGCTGGTGCGCGACGTCCTCGGGCGGGCCATTGCGGACGTCTACCTGTACCGGGGGCCGGAGCAGCTGGTGCGCCAGCTGGAGCAGCTCTTTGCCGACGGCGACGGGGACGAGGGCGGCTACCGGCTGATGGTCGAGGCGCAGCTGGCGCTCTTCTGGCACCACCAGGCCCTGCACGACGAGCTGGACGCCTTCCTGTTCGCCATGGCCCACATGGCCGGCAAGATCCAGTCGCACCACCTCTACGCCAGCCTCGACGCGGGCCTGCAGCGGCGCGTGGACGCGATGCAGCAGGCGCTGCCGGCCGTGCTGCGGCTGCTCTTCCGCGCGCAGGGCTTCTGCCTGCTGAGCCGCTCCGACTGGGAGTACCTCTACACGGCGATCACGGACGAGTGGAACTACGGGCTGAACGGCCGCCAGGTGTTCACCTGGCACGAGCAGAACTACACCGACTCGGCCGGCCAGATCCGCGCCTTCGTCCAGCAGCCGACGGCCAACGGCCAAGGGGGCGGCCCCCTCTTCACGCTGCGCGGGGAGCTCTTCAAGTGGTACCTGCACGTCGACCCCGCCGAGCTGAACCGCGTGGGCGCCCTGCGCTCCGGCAGCCCCAGCTCGGCCACCAGCACCTGGAGCGTCGGCTACACGGCGGACGCCCTGGTGTTCCGGCAGCGCGACCTCACCATGTGCGCCACCGAGAAGCGCGACGGCGACCCGGAGCGGCGCCTGGTGCGGATGCTGCCCGGCCAGCTGCACTCCCCGCCCTCGCAGCAGTGCCAGTGGCTGCCCACGCCCTGCGCCTAGTCCTGCGCCTAGGACCCGCTGGGCCGCCCTGAGAGCAATAATAAAGGCCAAATCGTCTGTGGCAACATCGTTGTATTGCTGGACTCTCGGATGCGGGACAGATTTACATGAAAGGGACGCTGGACACTGGACTTGTATGCGGACGTGGACGTGGAGGTGGATGTGGTGTGCGTGTGTAACTAGTTTAGCGTATTCTGCTTTTCCGAGGAGCGGGAGCGGGAGTGCGCGCTACTTGCGCTGGCTGCCCAGTCCCATGCCAAAGTTGTAGAGGGGCTGGCGCGGAGCGGGCCCGGGGCGGGGATCCGTGCGCCGCATCACCTCGTTGGTGCGCCTCTGCTCCGGCGTGCGGTAGTGCATGATGTGCTGGCCGAACTCCTCCAGCGGCGGCTCGTCGGGCTCGGTGTTGCCCATCGTCTCCTCGATGCTCAGCGAGTACTCCTCGATCTCCTCGTCGTAGAGGTGCGGGGCCCCGTTGGCGAAGCCCGCGAAGCGCAGGGGGTCGTTGAGGTTGGATATGAGGTTCCACTGCCGGCAATGGGGGCTGTTGACGTAGGTGCGCAGCTCGGAGAGCCCCTGGGCGGTCGCCTCGGCGGTCTGCTGGTAGTACTCCTCCTGCGTGAGCAGGCGGCGGTGCGTGGGAAAGCGGCGTTGGTACTGCTCCGCCATGTACTTGAGCACGGCCGCCGGGCAGTAGAAGGCCATGAAGGCGAGGACGACGAGGAAGCCGGCCACGTCGCTGTACCAGCTGCTGAAGTACATCATCGCGGCGCCCAGCAGCTGCAGCACCCAGGCCACGATGTTCTGCGACCGCCGGTTCTGCGGCGGCCCAATGCGGTAGCACACCTGCGGCGGGGGACGCCAAGGGAAGGCAGTGAGCGAGACGGATCAGAAGCCCCTGGGACGGCGGGAATACGTACCAGGAAGGAGACCAGTCCGGTGACCGCGATATACCAGCAGACATACTGCCGGTAGGTGTGCAGGATGTGGCGCAAATTGCCGACCAGCTGGCGGAGCGCAAAGAAGCCAACGGTCCAGCCGCCGATGAGGACGCCGTACATGATCGGGCGGTGCGGGAAGAGCCGCGAGAGCAGGTAGATGGCGATCAGGACCGAGGCCACCACGCCCGCCACCACGCCGGCCAGGTAGTAGAAGAGCGAGTTGCGGGCCAGCGAGCGGCTCTGCAGGACGAGCAGCAGGCCGGCGAGGAACTGCAGCAGGCGCCACAGGTCCACCAGCCAGTAGAGGACGGACACACTGTGCCGCGACCTGGTGGCGAGGCCCAGGCACTGCTGCCCGAAGGGGGCCAGCGAGAGGGTCTGCTCCTCCCGCCCGGGGCCGAACAGCGACAGTGTGAAGAGGGTGTTGCGCTCCTGGTAGTTGCGCAGCACCTCCTCCGGCGTCGCGCCGCCGTACTGCGTGTAGGCCGCCTGCGCCACCTCGACGCTCATCTCCACGGTCTCGAAGAGCCCCAGCAGCCGGTTGCTGCTGCCCCGGAAGCAGTAGGTGTGCAGGGACAGTTCGCCCAGGTCGCTGGCCGGCACTTCGACGGACTCGTCCGGCTCGAGGAACTTCACCTTTATGCCGCCGCTTGTGGTGCGGGCGAGAGCGCCCTCCTGGGCGGCCGCAGCGGTGGCCACCACTAGGGCCAGTAGTCCTGCGCACATCAGTCCTGGCCCCGGCATCCTGGCTTGGCAGTGTCTCTGGTTGCAGCCGGTTTTGGTTTTGGCCTTGCTTCGGCGGTTTTCAAATCTCCAACCAATCGACGCCGGCTTCTGCGATAGTGATGGCGCGACTTCTGTTATCGGTGGATCGGTAGTGGTGGGCTCAAGTTACAGTGGTCAGTGGTGGGTGCGGCCCTCTTGTTCTGGTTCGAATTTGTACAATTTATCTATTTTTTTTTTCTAGTTTTTATTCTGCCATTTGCAGATGTGGTTGCCTGGAGGCGTTGATATGAACTGCCTGTGGAGCTGTAGCCCTACCCCTCTACCTGGGAGGGTGACACTGGTGTCGATAGTCGCCCAGGGCCTGCTCTGCTCTGACAATCGATTGGCGATAGCGATAGCGATAGGCCAGCAATAGGCATTGGCAATTGGCAATTTGCTGCAACGGCTGAACGGCTGAACGGCGAGAACGGCGAACGGCTGCCCTTGCACCTGCAACCACCACTCACTCACCTGAGCAGTGGCCTTCGAGCAATCGCACCTTACCCGCGACTCCCCCAGCTGTCGCAGCGCAGTGCTCATTGCTGCTGCCGCAGTTGTCGCACTCGCACTCTCACCACCAACCAACCAACCAACCAAGCAAGCAACTCGCAGGCGAGGCCCAGGAGAGCCCCGCACGCACGCACGCACGCACCCACAGCTTCCTTTGTCCCAGTGGCCAGTGGGCAGCTTCGAGGCCCTCCCCCGTGCGATGCTGTGGACCGTGCACCTCGAGGGCGGCCCCCAGCGGGTCAACCACGCCGCCGTGAGCGTGGGCGACCTGATATACAGCTTCGGGGGATACTGCACCGGCTACGACTACCGCTTCAACGAGCCCATCGACGTGCACGTCCTCAACGGGCACACGATGCGCTGGAGCCTGGTGCCGCAGCAGTGCGACGCGGAGGGCACGCCCCTCAAGTACCCGGCGGTGCCCTTCCAGCGCTACGGGCACACGGTGGTCGCCTACCGCGAGCGCATCTACATCTGGGGCGGGCGCAACGACGAGAACCTGTGCAACGCCCTCTACTGCTTCGACCCCAAGACGGCGCTGTGGTCGCGCCCGGCGGTGACCGGCTGCCTGCCGGGGGCCAGGGACGGCCACTCGGCGTGCGTGGTGGGCAACTGCATGTTCATCTTCGGGGGATTCGTCGACGAGATCAACGAGTTCAGCAGCGACGTGCACGCCCTCAACCTGGAGACCATGGAGTGGCGCTACGTGCAGACCTTCGGGGCCCCGCCCAGCTACCGCGACTTCCACGCGGCCGTCGCCTACGAGCAGGAGCGCATGTACATCTTCGGGGGGCGCGGCGACAAGCACAGCCCGTACCACAGCCAGGAGGAGACCTACTGCCACGAGATCGTCTACCTGGACCTCAAGACGAAGGTCTGGCACCGTCCCTTCACCGCCGGCAAGGTGCCCGTGGGCCGGCGCAGCCACAGCATGTTCGTCTACAACAAGATGATCTTCGTCTTTGGCGGCTACAACGGCCTCCTCGACCAGCACTTCAACGACCTCTACACCTTTAATCCGCGCACCAAGGTCTGGAACCTGGTGCGGGCCAACGGCAAGGCTCCCACGGCTCGTCGCCGCCAGTGCGCCATCGTCGTGGGCACTCGCATGTTCCTCTTCGGCGGCACCAGCCCCCGGGTGACTCCTCTTCCGCTGCCCCTCGCCGCTTCTTCCACATCCGAAGATGCCGACGCAGAGGCAGGAGCTGCAGGAGCTGCAGCAGCAGCAGCCCCAGCCCCAGTCCCGGCTCCAGTCCCAGCCCCGGCCGCAGCAGCAGCAGCAGGAGCAGCAGCTGCGCCAGAGGCAGGGGCAGGTGGGGGGGGGGGTGGCGGAGGGGGCGCGGGGGGGG
>JAJJHQ010009707.1:54858-72494 GCA_021223825.1 Drosophila ironensis | reverse complement strand
TAAGTCCATATACTAGATTACATATTCGATTTCGCGGCTTGTGGATGAGCGTGGGGATAAACATTGCGGATGAGAAAATAGAAGTTATGACCAATTACAGGTAAGTCCATATAGTAAAGTACATATTCGATTTCGCGGCTTGTGAAAGATTGCCGTGGACCAGAAGCAGCCATCAGCAATGTGGAAGGAAAGGCCAGACTATGACCAGGTAAGTCCATATACTGGATTACATATTCGATTTCGCGGCTTGTGGATGAGCGTGGGGATAAACATTGCGGATGAGAATATAGAAGTTATGACCAATTACAGGTAAGTCCATATNGGATATTGCCTAAGCCAATAAGCCATATAAACTGATTGCCTCTAGAGTTAAATAATACGTGCTTTGCGGGGGTATAAATATGGTAATCTATTTATGTATGCCTGGAACTCTAATAACTTGAATTGGTTCAGCTTATCACTAAGATACGATAGCGTTCCTACGATGCTACCGCTAACTATTGACTTCTGCTCGGAGCAGCACTCAAGAGATGTCCTCAAAGATGTCCGGAATGCGCAGCAAGGCTTTCCAGGAGCCCTCAGGGGGCCGGAGAATTCGCCTAATGGGAGCCAGTTTGTGCTGTTTGTGCTGTTTGCGGCTGGTTGGCTTTGAGGGGCGCTTGAGGGGGCTCCGGAGCAGGCTAGGTGCGCTATCCCACGGCGCTGGTGTAGCCGCGCACGGTCAGGTAGCCGTGGATGATGTCCGAGGGCATGTGCTGCATGGAGGCGTACTCGTCCACGTTCGCGTACCGCAGCTTGGTGTGGGGGTCGGCGTAGGGGGCGGGAAGGCCGCTGATGTCCGAGTACTTCTTGGCCGGAATCAGCGAGGGCGGCGCATTCACCGTGAAGTCTGCACGACGGGAAGGGAAGGGTAAGCAGGAGAAGGGTAAGCAAAGGCACTGCGAGCGAGTGCGAGCGGTGGCTGCTGCTACTCACAGGTGGGCTGGTCGGGGGTCAGCTTCAGCTTTATCCTCAGGTTGCGGTCAATGTTGCTGATCTGCCGGAGGGGGCGGTAGACGCAGTTCTTGGGGAAGGCGAAGGGCTTTTTGAACGAGCGCTTCGGCTTGGCTCTCACCGGTGCGGGCATTTTGTTTGTTTACCTTTTGCTTGCGTGATGGCCACTACCCAGGCTGCCTGCTATCGATAATAATAGTGCCGATTCAGGGCCAAACTAAAGGTGAATGTAAATGTTTAATGTAGCCCTGGTCGTGAGGAAAAATCGATACCCCATCAAGTGTCGGGAAAATCGATAATCAGTGATAATGTTTTTATTGCCATCCCTGCTCGAGCACGAAAAACCGATAGTCATCACCGGCACCATCGCTAATAAATAGGAAAATCGATAATCAGTGATAATGTTTTTATTGCCATCCCTGCTCGAGCACGAATAACCGATAGTCATCACCGGCACCATCGCTAATAAATAGGAATCAACAAACGCGCTGCGACGGCTGTGCCAGGCGAGGAAATGGCGCAATCCCCCCAACCCGCAGGTGAGTGTCTGTCTGACTTGTTCCGCCCAAACTAACTCCCCTCTGCCCTCTGCCCGCTGCCCGTCAGCTGCCAACCGGGCCAAGCAGGCCACGAAACGGAAGCCGGACACCCTGCTGGAGGACGATGGTAAGGACGATAGCTTAGGGGCTTCCTGCATAGCAGCTTACTGATCAAACTGACGCTGATGCTGATGCGCCCACAGATACCCCCTCGGTGTTCAACCCCAAGTACCGGGTGTGCCCCTACCTGGACACCATCAACCGCAACCTGCTCGACTTCGACTTCGAGAAGCTGTGCTCCGTCTCGCTGACGCGGATCAACGTGTACGCGTGTTTGGTGTGCGGCAAGTACTTCCAGGGGCGCGGCACCAACACGCACGCCTACACGCACTCGGTGGGCGAGGCGCACCACGTGTTCCTCAACCTGCACACGCTGCGCTTCTACTGCCTGCCGGACAACTACGAGATCATCGACTCCTCGCTGGACGACATCAAGTACGTGCTCAACCCGACGTTCACGCGCGCCGACATCAGGCGGCTGGACGTGGAGCTGCAGCAGAAGCACTCGCGCACCGTCGACGGGGTGCTCTACCTGCCCGGCGTCGTCGGGCTGAACAACATCAAGGCGAACGACTACTGCAACGTGGTGCTGCACGCCCTCTCGCACGTCGGCCCGCTGCGCGACTACTTCCTGCGGGAGCAGAGCTACGCGCACGTCAAGCGGCCGCCGGGCGACTCGATGTTCACGCTGGTGCAGCGCTTCGGGGAGCTGATGCGCAAGATGTGGAACCCGCGCAACTTCAAGGCGCACGTCTCGCCGCACGAGATGCTGCAGGCGGTGGTGCTGTGGAGCAGCAAGCGCTTCCAGATCACCGAGCAGGGCGACCCCATCGACTTCCTCTCCTGGTTCCTCAACACCCTCCACCGCGCCCTCAAGGGCACCAAGCAGCCGGACTCCTCTATTCTCTACAAGATCTTCCTCGGCGAGATGCAGATCTACACGCGCAAGATGCCGCCCGTGGAGCTGGACGACGCCGCCAAGCAGCAGCTGCTCGCCACCGAGGAGTACCGGGAGCAGGTCGAGCAGACGAACTTCATCTACCTCACCTGCGACCTGCCGCCCCCGCCGCTCTTCACCGACGAGTTCCGCGAGAACATCATTCCGCAGGTGAACCTCTACCAGCTGCTGGGCAAGTTCAACGGCAGCGCCGAGAAGGAGTACAAGACCTACAAGGACAACTTCATGAAGCGCTTCGAGATCACCCGGCTGCCGCAGTTCATCATTCTCTACATCAAGCGCTTCACCAAGAACACCTTCTTCCTCGAGAAGAACCCCACCATCGTCAACTTTCCCATCAAGTGAGTATGCGTCTGCAGACGAGAGGTACTCCTTTAGTCCCAGGAATCTATCCCTATCCGTATTCCCTGCTCTTCCCTGCCCCTACAGGAACGTCGACTTTGGGGACATCCTGGGGCTGAGGCAGCGGGACCCGAACGTGAAGGACACAAAGTACAACCTGGTGGCGAACATCGTGCACGACGGGGACCCCAAGAAGGGCACCTACCGGGCCCACATCCTGCACAAGGCGAACGGCCAGTGGTACGAGATGCAGGACCTGCACGTCACCGAGATCCTGCCCCAGATGATCACGCTCACCGAGTCCTACATCCAGATCTACGAGCGGTGCCAGGAGAGCGCCTAGGAGCGCCTAGGAGCGCCCGACCCTCCCCGACCCTCCAATACACACTTTTCGACCCACAACCTCGTTGCAACCTTCCTGGGGGGAATGCGCCGGCGCATGCGCCGCTCCACAGCCACAGCTACAGCTACAGACATCTACAGGCAAGCGGGGAGCGGTGGCGGGGCACTCACGAATCGGGGCCAAGAGAAAATCGATGGCCGTCAGTCGCGCGCTGGCTGTTTGGGAGGCATGTCCGAGACGGAGACGCACGCCGCAAGCTACGAGCAGGAGTGCCAGCGGGCAGAGCTGCTGGGTCTGCAGCCGCCGGACAAGGAGGAGTTCGAGCGGCGGCGGCAGGCGCGGCTGGAGCACGCGATGGCCGAGCAGGAGGCCGCCGAGGCGGCGGTGAGTGCAGCCCTTTCCGCCCTTTCCCTGCACTTTCCCTGCAAATCGCAACTAATCGTAGCAATCGCCCTGCAGCTGCTGGAGCAACAGGACGAGACGCTGGGCAGCGTGGGCGGAAAGCTGGGCGAGCTGAACAGCATCCTGTCCAGCACGCAGCAGAAGCTGAATCGCTTCAAGCAGACGGCCTGCGGCAGCCTCACCAACATCTTCTCCCGGGCCACCGCCACCGCCACCGCCAGTGCGGCGGACACCTGCCCGGACGCGGTGGCGCCGTCCCCCGCAGCAGCCTGTCCCGAGCAGCGGCGTCCCCTGGAGGCCAGGCCCCCGCCGACGGCTGCCGAGGTGGCCGCCGCCAAGGCCGACAAGCAGCGGCGCATGGACTCGCAGCTGGACAAGCTGGACGCCCTCATCAACCAGGCGGACAACGCCCAGATCGCCATGAGCGAGCAGACCCAGCAGATGCGCCGCCTGGCCAAGTGAGCGCCTCCGACCGGCCAGCTGACAATAAGGGCTAGGGCTTCGGTTTATCGGTTTGTTAGTTTGTTGGTTTATTTGTTTACTCCACGCTGCACACTTCTCGCTGCATCGCTCAGCCTGGGCAGCCTGGGCTCGAGAGCTTGGCCCTCCCAGCTCCGGTCCCCCTCCGACAGTCTCGTTCGTCCTAGAGCTAGAGCTAACCTAATGTATTCCGGCCCGGGCCACACTCCGCAGCCGCAGGAGCTCCCGCCGGCCGTCGTGTTAATCCAGCTAGAATTGTTGCAATCTTAGACTCAAACTTAAATATAGCCAGTTTCTTCCCCCTTCAATCGTTGTGGCTGGAGGGGCTCACATTCCCTCCGAGGAGCCGGAGGAAGAGGAGGAGGTCGAGGAGGGCCACTTGGAGAGCCTGCTGCGTCCGTGGCCGCGGGGCGGAGTGGGCGGGCAGCGCTTGCTGGAGCCTGCGCCCGCCTCCGGGGCGCTATCGGTGTCCGAGTGCTCGTCGTCGCTCTCCCCCTCGCTGGCGTGGCCCGCATCCGTCTCGTACTCGCCCTGCTCGGGCTTGGTGACCGCGGGCTCCGCTCCGGACGGCGTCCCTGCCTCCTGCGCCTCGTCGTCGTCGTCGTCGTCGTCGTAGAAGAAGTAGGAGAGCTGCAGGCGCGGCTCCGTCGAGTGAGAGCGCCAGGCCGGGGGAATGAGGCGCATGTTCGCCTCGAGGCGCTCGGCCAGGGCCTGCAGCATGTCCGGCGAGAGGTCCGTCTGGGGCAGCGCCTGCTCCGACTGCCACTGCAGCAGCAGCGCCGGCTGCTGCGGCCCGAAGACCCCGAAGTAGAGCTTGCAGGCGCGGAAGCAGCGCAGCTGGGTCGCTCCGCGCACCCGGACGCGGCGCAGCACGCGCAGCTGCGACTCCACCACGTGCACGAGCAGGTAGCGGTGGCTCCGGTCGGCCAGCGAGGCCACCAGCGCCGCCCGGCTGCTGCTCAGGCAGAGCTGGGGCAGTGGCTGCGGCCACAGCGAGTGCAGCAGGCGCTTCACCAGCACCGTCAGCGAGGAGGAGCCCTGGAAGAAGTGCCGGGGCGTGGGCGTCGTCGGGGTGCCTCCTAGCTGCTCCTCTACAGGCAGCCACTTGACCGCGTCCGCCCAGAGGCGCCCGGCCGCCCCGTTGAACATGCCCAGGCCGACGAAGCGCATGCAGCGGCCGCAGTAGAGGTGCTCCTCCTGCACCAGCAGCCCCGGCCGCGGGCCCAGGTCCGCCAGGGAGGTCACCACGAAGTTGGGCCCGTAGAAGAGGTCCCCCGCCGCCGGCACCAGGCTCGGGGCCTGGCCCAGCGAGGCGCAGCCGTGGCCGTGGCCGTGGCAGAAGAACTCCGCCGGGTCCACGATGCAGGCGGGGAACTCGCGCAGGCGCCGTGCGCGGAGCTCGGGCAGCAGGCGGGCCCCGCAGCCGGCGCAGGCGATGGCCAGGCACTGGTCCGGGCAGCAGGCGAGGAGCAGGGGCGGCGGGGACGCCGGGGAGGCGCACACGGCGTCGAGGGCCTCCAGGTTGATTTTGGTGTAGTTGAAGCGGAAGCTGATGTGGCGCCCGGAGGCGGTGAACGCCGAGATGCAGGCGAAGTCCAGGCCGAGCCAGTCGTGCTGGAGGACGAGCACGTCCTCCTGTTTCTGATCCTCATCCTCATCCTGTTCCTGTTGCTGTTCCTGTTGCTGTTCCTGTNTCCTCATCCTGTTCCTGTTTTTCTGTTTCTGAAACGGATCCCTCGGCGATGTAGACGCTGTGCTCGCGGATTACGAGGCGGCGGTGGCGAGGGACGCGGTCGAAGAGCAGGAGGACCAGGCCGCTGCGCAGGTTGGGCCGCAGCTCGATGCAGAGGCCCTGCAGCGGCATTGCGGGAGGAGTCACAAGGTGAGTGAGTGTAGGGCCCGCAATTTTCGGGTTTGTTTATGTTTCGATCGGTGCAGGTGGCGGGGCGAGCGGGCCAAGCGATAGCTATCGATGACACGGCTGGCCGATGGACGGGGCCTATCGATGGTACATCGCCTGAAGGGCCACCACCAGCAGCAGCTGTGGAACATAGGAAGCAAAGTAGACTGCGCGACAACGATGGGTAAAAACAAAGCCCCCTGCAAAAGTGTCCGAAAAGCGTGTGCAAACTGAAACAATTCGTGATTCGCGGACACCGATCGGAGGCGTGCAGGCTGGGGCTTGTTGAGTGCGGTCGCGCGGGATCGAGTTCGAGATCGGTCGGGAAAGCTAAAAAGGGTCAAAGGAGGGGGCACGCAGAGGGAGAAGGAAAAGGTTTTCCAACGCCGTTCGCTTTGAACGCATTCGTTCGCTCTCTCGCTCGCACCCGCGGGCGCGAAACCAAACACGCATACAAACACACGGCCGCGAGAGAAACGCAAACACAAACACGGCCAACGCATACACACACGAAATAGCAGTGAAAATCGACACACACACACACACACTCTCGCACACAGAGGCGCGCTTTATTTTACTTGGATTTTTTTTCACGTGAAATGCCAGGCAGTGAGCGGGAGGGAGTGAGAGACTGAGTGCCCGCGTGTGTGTGTGTAAGTGGCAAGGAGACGATAAGAGCGCGCGCAGGATAAAGCAGGAGCGACGACAAAGATGAGCCAAAGCGGAGCAGCGAAAAAATAATTAAAGGTTGAGAGCAGTTGCATCGACAACAACACAACAGCGCAGCACGGCCGAGGCAGAAGCAGAAGCAGGAGGAGAAGCAGAAACCGAAACAGAAACAGCAGCAGAAGCATAAGCAGAAGAAGCAACAACGACTACGACGACGACGACGACGACCCCTCTCGCTAACTGTATTTTCGGCTCTCCCTCTCTTCTGCGGGGGGTACGAAAACCAAAACAAAGGGAAAACAAAAAAAGCAAGCAAACAGGCAAACGGGAAAAGTTCACATGCAGCAACAACTACAACAAGAACAACGAGGACTACGAAAATGTTTTGTAAAAGGAAACCAGAGCAGCAACAACGGTTAAAACCATAAGTAAACAAACAAAGCAAAGCAGAGCAGAACCAAACGGACGGGAACGGAGCGGAGTGGAGTGGAGAGGAGAATCCAGAGAACAACGTACACACACACACACACACACATATATATATATATATAGTAGTCTTAAAATCAAACTTAAAGAGGAATCTAGGGAAATCCCCAAGCCCAAATCTACACGAAACCGTTAAACATAACTTAAAGTCCATCCGGAGGAGCCAGCGGGCGGTGGAGGAGCGCTCGGAGAAATTCGCCTTTTACACGAGTTCTCCCTCGAGCCGGGACATCCATCCCGCCCACGACAACCAGGCAGCCCGGGAAGGCAGAGCAGCAGAAGCAGCAGAAGCAGCAGGGTCCGCAGCTGAAGGTGCAACAACAACAGACACGCTGGCGAATCGCAACGGCAGCAACAACAACCGCGGAGGCGAGGCAGTGGCTCCCTCTGCCCGCAACAACAACCACAACAATGCAGCAGCAGCAGCAGCAGCAGGAGGAGGAGGAGGAGGAGCAGGAGCTGCAGGAGGAGCAGCTGCCGTTGGCGCTGGCGCCGGCGAAGGAGCAGCTGGCAATGGAGGAGGAGGAGGAGGAGGAGCAGCAGGGGCCGGAGCGGGCAACGAGTGGAATCCCGAGGAAATAGACCGCTACAGCTTCGACGACTCGATCCGCTTCGAGGAGGACTCCCTCTGCAGCTGGAGCTCCGAGCCGGAGTCGCTGTGCAACAACTGGCGCGGCTGGAAGAAGCCCAGCAACGGTGCAGGCAGCGGCCTCGGAGGCGCCTCCATGGCTGCCGGCGGCCTGGCCAGCTCCGTCTCCGGTTCCGGGGCCAATGGCCTGGGCATCGCCGGAGGATCGCCCTACGGATCGGCGGGCAGCGGTGTGGCCGGGACCAGTGGAGCCTGTGCCCCGGGCGGCGTCGTCCTGGCCTCCGTCTCCTGCGGTCGCTTCTACGGTGAGTACTCCCTAAGCTAAGTGGCTATCTATATGGGTGCATCTACGTGTGGTGGCTTTACCTGCCCCCTTCGCAAGCCCTGTAATTTCCACGCGTGACCTTTCCTCGTAAGCTCTGCCAGCGCCTGTAATTGCGGTTGCCTGGCCTGCAATTGTCTTTGGCCTCGACGCTCGCTCCTTCCCCGACCTCTTGCGCTGCTCCTCCGCCGCTTATCGCCCGACTCGGCATCACGACTTACGTGCCTGCCTGCCTGCCGCGTTGGGGTTCCTGCGCGCTTCAGCAGGCCTCGCCATGTATCCCCCATTGTCTTCGGTCTTCGGTCCTCGGGGCCGGGGCAGGGAAGGCTTGTTATCTGGCTGCGACTGCGCAGCCGAGGTGCCTCCTTTGTTCTTTGTTCCTTCGCCAATCGAGCGCGAGCGAGTTTGGGGAGCTGCGAACCTGTACCTGTCCCGTCCTGTCCTGTACCGTCCTGTCCTGTCCCGTCCTGTGCCTTGGATAGCTAATTGCCTGCGTCTTTTAGGGGCTGCCATCTCTTGGCCTGTCACTGCAGTGTCGTGGCTTCTAAACGAAATATGAGCGGAGGAAGCGACGACGCACACGCAGCGCATGCAATGACCCCGAGTAAACCGGAGCCCCGCAGTGGTCACGCCGCTGCAACTCCGATGCACTGGAGGGCAGTGCAGCGTAGCGTGTGTGCTGCTGCGACAAGTCATCATCTAATTAGTGGGTCGAGGCTCCGCGGTGTCGGTTGCGGTGTCGGCGCGAATTAAACGCTTCCTCTCGCACTTGCCCGGGCTGTCGGGCACTCTGACGAACCCCTTTGCTAAAACGGGAAGTATCTGCTTCTGCGGGGGCTGTGCGCTCAAAATCTATGATTCCCCATTCCAGAGGAACTGGAACTGGAGCAGCGACCTGTGCCCTGTTCCCTGTTCCTTGCCCGTTGTCCAGTGTGTTGTTGTCCAGTGCAACATGCTTTGGTGCAGGCAAAGTGAACACGGCTCGGGCCGAGGAAATTGCTGATATAAATAAACAAAGGCAACCGACAAGAAACCGACAAGAAACAAGAAACAAGAAACAATCGGAACCTGTTTGAAGGGGAAGCCGTGTAGCCTTGAAGCCGCACAAGCAGTATGCAAAAACACGATTCGATTATAAAGCCCAAACCGAACCAATCCCTCTTTGACCACCAATTCAATTCAATCTGACTCATGCCCCACTCGGCTGAGTCAGTTTCATCTGCCAAATGCCAAATGCCAAAGGCATTCAATTGTTCCCTTGCACAACCCAACCATCCAAAATTTGAGCACCTCCTCTCTGCACCTCCTGGGAACGGGAACTCGGTGCATAGATGAGCTATTTCACCGCGCCAGCCAATATTAATATTCCCGGCACTCGTCAATTACCTGACACCGCGTGGCCTAATGCAATTAATGGACTAATCATGTTGGCAACCTCTGAAAGTGTTTCCACACGAGGCGCGCCCCAGAAGTAGTGCCTGCGGAAAATGACTTTGAATAAATTGGTGCCAAACTGTCTGAAAACGAAGAGCTGTCGGCGGCGAGCGGGGCGGGGTGGCAGCAGGGCTGCAACTGGAGCTGGTGATGGTGCTGGTGCTGGGGCTGGTGCTGGGGAAGCACGCTCGACGAGCGAAGGAAAACAAACAAGCGGGCAGCACAATGAGCTTTTCTGGTCAGCCAAAACAATGAGACTCGACTCTCAGACTCACAGACTCGCAGACTCGCAGGCTCGCTGGCGTGTTTGTTTGTTTAGCCGCAGCATGTTTTGAAACATGTGATTTTATTGGCGTGTTTATTGGTTCAACACCCAGTTCCCTTCCTGGATCGATATCTTTTGATGGCCTTCCAAGACTCGACAGAGATCGGGTTGGGTCAGGCCCAGCTTTGATGTCTTCAGGCCACCTGCTCGCCTCGCTTGTTTCTTGTTTGTTTATTTGGCTCTCATTTCGGAGGTAATGGGAACGCGACCTTTAAATGCAGGCCACTGCACTCGACGGTCCCTGCCTTAGCCTCAGCCTCAGCCTCTGCCCAATTCTCTGCTTGTGGGTTGTGCTCCTCTGCCTTATCTGGGGAGCCACTCGGTTGCCTTGCCACGATAAAGGGACAATATCCGCACTATTACGCTGCCCCTATGTCTTGGCGCACTTTGGTTCACCTCCAAGAAACTTGATAGGCATCGCCTCGCTGCTTGACCTCGCTGCTGTTTCTCCTCTATGTTGCAACTGGTCATTGGCCGAGCGTCGCAGAAGTGCTTTAATTAATAAAATGCCCGGCCAGCCTTCGCGCTTTGTTTGCGCTTAATTGAGGAGCCACTGAATCGTCGCATCCCACTGGTTTGTCCCACTGGTTTCGCTTCTAAACTCCACGCGTATAAGCCTGCAATGCTCTTAGATTGCTTACGAAACAGCGACCCGATATGGTCCACAAGGGGGTTTGAATAGTTTGAATAGCCGTTCGATGAGCCACCCTGAAAACGTGCCCGCTTCTCCCCAGAAGTTTCCTCCCTGGCCGAGCTGTCAGCGCGCTGTGTGGCCTCGTACATCCCCTTCGAGCTGGTGGAGCACGTGTACCCGCCGGTGCCGGAGCAGCTGCAGCTGCGCATCGCGTTCTGGAGCTTCCCGGACAACGAGGAGGATATCCGGCTGTACTCCTGCCTGGCCAACAGCTCGGCGGACGAGTTCAACCGTGGCGACCAGCTCTTTCGGATGCGGGCCGTCAAGGATCCCCTGCAGATAGGTGAGTGCTGGGCGTGAAGGCTGCTGTGGCTGCAACACCTAACCCCCCATGCGTTCCAGGCTTTCATCTGTCGGCCAGTGTGGTCAGCCAGACGCCCCGGACGTACTTCAACGTGGCCGTAACCTTTGACCGGCGACGCATCTCCTCCTGCAACTGCACCTGCTCCTCGTCCGCCTACTGGTGCTCCCACGTGGTGGCCGTTTGTCTGCACCGCATCCATTGCGTAAGTATTCTCCCCAAACAGGAGCGGAATCTAACCCTCTAACTTATTTTTTTGTTGCGACCACCCACAGCCCCAGGAGGTGCGCCTGCGGGCCCCCGTCTCGGAGTCCCTGACCCGCCTGCAGCGCGACCAGCTGCAGAAGTTCGCCCAGTATCTGATCAGCGAGCTGCCCCAGCAGATCCTGCCCACTGCCCAGCGCCTCTTGGACGAGTTGCTCAGCGCGCAGCCGACGGCGATAAATACGGTCTGCGGTGCCCCAGATCCCACGGCCGGAGCCTCGATCAACGACCAGACCAGCTGGTACCTGGACGAGAAGACGCTGCACAACAACATCAAGCGCATCCTGATCAAGTTCTGCCTGCCCGCGCCCATCGTCTTCAGGTGAGTGCCGGGACCTAGCCCATTACAGTGATCGGCCCCGTTCGAATGTTTGCTATGCGAGATTTTGTTGAGATTGAGATTCGGGTGGGGAGTTCTGCTTGCATCATTGCATCATTTGGGCCCCCTTGTAGAGTAGTTAGTTTGTCATCAATATCATCATCATCCCGGTAATATCCCGACCTCCGCTCGATTGCAGCGACGTCAACTATCTGACGAACTCGGCGCCCCCGGCGGCGGCGGAGTGGAGCTCCCTGCTGAGGCCGCTGCGGGGCCGAGAGCCGGAGGGCATGTGGAACCTGCTGTCGATCGTGCGCGAGATGTACCGGCGGTGCGACAGGAACGCGGTGCGCCTGCTGGAGATCATCACCGAGCAGTGCATGACCTGCGACCAGATCCTCATCTGGTGGTTCCAGACGAAGCTCTCCCTCATGATGGGCTCCCACGGCCACTCCGGCGGCAAGCACTCGAACACGCACTCCAACTCCACGGCCCTGCAGCACGCGTGCAGCTCGCTCTGCGACGAGATCGTGGCCCTCTGGCGTCTGGCGGCCCTCAACCCCGGCCTGGCGCCGGACGAGCGGGACATGCTGCACGCCCAGTTCACCGCCTGGCACCTCAAGATCCTCGACCGCGTGGTCAAGAGCCGGATGATGCCCTCCTCGTACACGAACAAGCACCAGCAGAACTCGCGCTCCGAGACGGAGCTTTTCATCGGATTCAAGCCGGCCATCGAAGCCTGCTACCTGGACTGGGAGGACTACCCCATTCCCGGGGTGACGCACACCCACGACACCAACCCCATCTACTACTCGCCGTTCACCTGCTTCAAGCACACGGATCTCAACAATCCCGGCCAGCTGAACGCCACCCAGGCGGTCATGACGAACAACAAGCACTACAACTACTTCAGCTCCTCCAGCGACCACGGGGCCGGCGCGGCTGCCTTCAAGCAGCGCCTGGAGCGGCCCTTCCGCGAGTCGCGCTTCTACGGCTCCGGCGGCGACCCGGAGGCCGCTGCTGCCGTCCCAGGAGCCGGGGGCTCGGCCGCCGGTGGCAGCGGAGCCAACGCCTCGTCCAGCCGACAGTTCGCCGTGGGCATTTCCGGGTCCGGCGGCCAGCAGATGGGAGCCGGCGTGGGAGGAGTGGTCGCCGGGGCCGCAGTGGCCGCCGGCGGCTCTGGAGGGGGCGGAGCAGGAGCCGCCGCCCCGGCGATTCACCAGCAGCAGGCCGGCGGCGGCGGCGGGGCCGGGAACCAGGCCAGTGCCAAGGCTGCTGCGGCCGTCGACGGCAACCGGTCGAGCGCCAGCAGCGAGGGATTCTGCGAGAACGACGACTTCGGCGGCGACACGAGCAGCAGCCACAACTACAACTGCCCGGGGCCGGGGCAGGCGGGCGGGCCCGGCCAGAAGGCCTCCGCCCTCACCGAGTCCGACTCGCAGAGCAGCTTCGACGCCGTCTCGCAGCAGAGCAAGGACGATCCGGAGCCGGGCTCCGGGCCGGGACATGGCGGGCAGGAGCAGGCCTGCACCACCTCGGACACCTCCTCGGCGTCGTCGGCCTCCTCGTCGGCCTCGACGGCCTCGGGCAGCTCCAACAGCTCCACCTCGTCCATGCTGATGGCTGGCCAGGATGCAGTGGCTGGGGTGGCGTCCGTGGCCCCGTCCATGCCGCGACGCTTGAGCAAGGACGAGTCCTTCAGCAGCAGCAGCGACGAGTTCAATCAGGCATCCCATGGGCGACCGCCGGGTCCCGCCCTGCCGCCTCCGCCAGCCCCTTCCCCGGCAGACGCTGAAGGCGGCGACGAAAGAGCGAGCGCAGGGGCCTCCTCCTCTGCAGCTGACGGCGGGTCTCTGACGCCCGTCCCCAGCACCTCGGCCGCTGCCCGGGCCGCGCTGGCGGCCAGTCTCTCCGGCAACGGAGCCTCCGCCGCGGCCGGCATCCTGGGCGCTGCCGCGGACCAGCCCAGCACCTCGGCGGCAGCGGCGATGGCCGCCCAGAGGGGCGCCCTGCAGGCGGCGGTGGCCGCCTCCAACGACAAGCCGCATGTATTCTCGAACGTCCGGCCCACGGAGGACGCGTGGGACATATTGTTGGCGCGCGCCGAGGGCCTGCACGCGCACGGCCACGGGCGGGAGGCGTGCATTCTGGCCGTCCGCCTGGCCGAGCAGATGCTGGCCAATCCGCCGAACCTGCTGCTCGAACTGCCGCCGGCCCCGAAGCGGAAGGGCAAGAAGCAGAACGTCAACCCCATCTCGCACCAGCTGACGGTGGTGGCCTCCGCCACGCTCTCCAAGTGCGCCTTCCTGTGCACGGTGCTGTCGGAGAACTCGGAGCACTACCACATCGGCTTCCGGATATGCCTGTTCGCCCTGGAGATGCCCCGGCCGCCGGCCAGCACCAAGCCGCTGGAGGTGAAGCTGGCCAACCAGGAGGCGGACATCCTGGCGCTGCTCAAGCGCCTGCCGCTGGGCGACGCCGAGCTGGAGGTGATCCGCGAGCGGGCCGAGCAGCTGCGCAGCGGCACCTTCAAGACGCGCGGCGAGGCGCTCCTGCCGATCAACCTGGCCACCTTCATATTCGACGCCCTGGTCACGTACAGTCCCCACCTGAACGTCAACCCGGCCGCGATCATCCAGGGACCCGTCGCGGCGGCGGCGACGGCGGCTGTGCTGAGTGGCGCCAAGGCCGCCGCCCGGATCTTCGTCTACAAACAGATCAACGACGAAAACCTTGGCTTCGACGCCGCGGTGGCCGCCCTGGGCCTGAAGGCCAACGTGTCGGAGGCGGAGCACCCGCTGCTCTGCGAGGGCACGCGCCGCCAGCGCGGAGACCTGGCCCTGACGCTGCTCTACCAATACAAGGACGAGCCGCGCAGGATCGCCAAGATCATGGAGAAGCTGCTCGACCGGGACATACACACGCTGCTCAAGGGGCCGCTCCTCTCGGCCTACTACTCGAGCAACCCGCCGGTGCGCACGCAGAGCAACCAGCCCATGCGGCGCGAGGACCACGAGTACGGCAGCAGCGGGGGCAGCGGTGGCGGCTGCCCCTCGGCCGGCTGCAACCCGGCGGTGGCCAACCTGTGCGAGCTGCTGCCGGCCGACTACGGCAGCGTGGGCGGCAACAGCCGGCCGCACAGCTCGACCAGCGCCGAGCTGGAGCTGAGCATGTGCGCGCTGAGCCTGGCCAGCAGCCAGGCCACCGCCGCGGGCCTGGTGCAGCCGGGAGCGACGGGGGCGAGCAATGCGGCCAGCACGAGCGGCAATCCCAGTGGATCCGCGGGGGCCGGTGCCGGGGCAAGCGGAAGCGGCGGTGGAGGCAGCGGCGCAGCAGGAGGCAGCAGCAACGGGGGCGGTCCCAGCGGAGCGGCAGGAGGAGGAGGAGGCACTGGGGCCGGCACCACCGGCGGCGGCAACTCGAGCAGCAGCCGCAGCAAGGAGAGCCGGTACAAGGGCAAGCGGGCGTACCCCTCGATACCCAACCAGCCGTCGGAGGCGAGCGCCCACTTCATGTTCGAGCTGGCCAAGAGCGTGCTGACGAAGGCCGGCGGGAACAGCTCCACCTCGCTGTTCACCCAGGCGAGCACCAGCCAGAACCACCACGGACCCCACCGCGCCCTCCAAATGTGCGCCTTCCAGCTGGGCCTCTACGCCCTGGGGCTGCACAACTGCGTGAGCCCCAACTGGCTGTCGCGGACCTACTCGTCGCACGTCTCCTGGATCCTCGGCCAGGCGATGGAGATCGGGGCGCCGGCCATCAGCTTCCTGATCGACACGTGGGAGGCGCACCTGACGCCCCCGGAGGCCGCTGGCATGGCGGACCGCGCCAGCCGGGGCTGGGACAGGTACATGGTCTACCCGTC
Organism: Drosophila ironensis; assembly: GCA_021223825.1. NCBI lineage: Eukaryota > Metazoa > Arthropoda > Insecta > Diptera > Drosophilidae > Drosophila > Drosophila ironensis. The sequence continues at coordinate 57,209 of JAJJHQ010009707.1, read as the reverse complement.
CGCGGAGCTGGCCCTCTCCGTGCTGCCGCACGCGGCGGCCCTCAACCCCAACGAGATCCAGCGGGCCATCCTGCAGTGCAAGGAGCAGAGCGACCACATGCTCGAGCGGGCCTGCCTCACCGTGGAGTCGGCGGCCAAGGGCGGCGGCGTCTACCCGGAGGTGCTCTTCCAGGTGGCGCGCTACTGGTACGAGCTCTACTTGCGCACCACCCCCAACAGCGGCGACCACGAGCCCCACGACGACTGCCCCATGGAGCACTCGGCGGTCAGCCTGAGCGCGCTGATCGAGTCGCAGCAGCAGCACGAGATGCAGCAGCAGGTCGTGCAGCAGCAGGCCGTGCAGCAGCAGCAGCAGGTGGTCCAGCAGCAGCAGCAGCAGCAGCAGATGGCGATGGGCAATCCCGGCAATCCGGGAGCGGGCGGAGGGCCGCCGGTGCCGCCCTCTGTGGGTGTGGGCAATCCGCAGGCCCAGTTCCAGCTGGCGCCCATCGGCCTGGCCCCCTATCCGCCGTACAGCTTCTGCCAGGGGCTCTACGCCCACCACGCGCACAACCTGAGCTACCCGCCGGGTCAGATGCAGATGTACATCTCGGCGGGCCCTCCGCCGCCGCCGCCGCAGGCCTACGGCGGATACCAGCCGGCGCCGCCGCAGCCGCAGCCCCCGAACCCCCAGCAGCAGGTTCAGCAGCAGCAGCAGCAGGTGGTGCAGCAGCAGGTGCAGATGCCGGGCCAGGCGCCGCCTTCCCATCCGGGCCAGCCGCCGGCCGGCTTCCAGCCGCAGCCCCCGCCACCGGGTCCCTTCCAGGTGAGTTTCCCCCGCAGCACAGCGTTCCTGCTGCTCCAATCTGACCGAAATCCGTGTTTGCCACAGGCCCTGCCGCCCCAGGCCTACCAGGCCTTGCAGCCGGGGCCTCCTGGCCCGCCGTTGGGTCCCCCGCAGGGCTACTACGGCCCGCCGCCGCCTCCACCGCCCAATGGTCCGCCCGTGGGCGTGGGGGTGATGCCCATGCGGCAGCACCAGCATCAGCACCAGCACCAGCATCCCGTCTATCCGTTCATGCAACCGCCGCCGCCGCAGCAGCAGCAACAGCCGCCCTCGCAGCCGCCAGTGCGCCAGCGCCAGCCGCACCAGTTCACGTGAGTGGTTTTTTGAACTCGCAGCTCCCTAGCACCCACCACCCACCACCCACCACCCATCACCCATAAGTAGTGATGCCAGCTAATGGGTGAAGCTTGAGGAGCTGGATTGTATTGGACCACCGGTGACATGCCCTCGTTCTGTTCTTGTTATCGTTTGCAGGCAAACGCAGCTGCGCTATCTCCTGGCCGCCTACAACGTGGGCATGCTGGCCATGGAGACGTTGGCCCGGCGGGTGCACGACGACCGGCCGCAGGCGAAGTACGCCCGGAACCCGCCGTACGGCGAGGACGTGAAGTGGCTGCTGCGGATCAGCAAGAAGCTGGGCACGCAGTATCTGCACCAGTTCTGCATCTGCGCGGTCAACTCGATCGTGAGTCCGTTCGTGCTGCACGACGTGGCCATCGAGTCGGCCCACTATCTGGGCCGCAACAACCACCAGCTGGTGATGCAGCACCTGCGCTCGGCCCTGACGCCGCTGGTCCAGAAGTGCCAGCAAATGTGAGTACCTGCTCGTGCTGGCCCTTCCTCCGTGGCTAATTGCTGATTTCCCTCCCGATTGCAGGTACATTCAGTGCATCCACCAGAAGCTGTACCACCTCACGCAGGGTGATTATGAGGAGTTTGCCAGCATAGTGGTGGCCGCCCGCGCCGCCTTCCAGATCACGCCCGAGGGCAGTGCCCAGTTCAAGGACTGGCTGCAGTCGATCAAGCGGTAGGTGTGCCCCCAGCGTTCGCCGCGCCCAATTCCCGTTTACACTCTCTTACACTCTCCTCTCCGATTGCAGCTCGAAGTCGTGCAAGAAGGAGCTGTGGACGCAGATCAATGCGGCCCTGCAGAGCAACTCCAAATGACAAAGACTTGACTCCTGCAATCTGATGACGGCCCAGGTGGCAGCGGCGGCGGCGGCGGCCGCTGCAACGGCAACCGCCATGGCGGCGGTGGCGGTGACGGCCACGGCGACAGCTACTGCAGCGGCTGCCGCGGCCACGGCAGCAACGGCGACAACAGCAACGGCAACAGCAACATCAACAGGGGGAGACTCGAGCGGCAAGCCCGCGGCCGCTTCCACAGGTCCGGGGGCAGGAGCGGGAACAGGAACAACCGTGTCAACAGGAGCGACAGCGGGACCGATTGCGGCATCAGGAAGAGGAGGAAGCAGCCAGAACAGCAGCACGATGATCAACAACCACAGCAGCAACAGCAACAGCA